>JAZHRO010000050.1:76440000-76683115 GCA_037157565.1 Thalassia testudinum
TGAGGTACTCCAACTCCATGGTAAGCTGTGCACTTTGCAAGATGAAGCACTTCAACGGA
Source organism: Thalassia testudinum (assembly GCA_037157565.1). NCBI lineage: Eukaryota > Viridiplantae > Streptophyta > Magnoliopsida > Alismatales > Hydrocharitaceae > Thalassia > Thalassia testudinum. The sequence continues at coordinate 76,440,060 of JAZHRO010000050.1, forward strand.
AGCTATTGTCCGAGGCTCATTGCAGTCAACTCACCATCCATCCAGGAACACTAAAATGTATCATGATTTGAAGAGGGACTTCTGGTGGCATGGTCTGAAGAAGGATGTAGGCAAGTTTGTGAAGCAGTGCCTGGTTTGTTAGCAGGTTAAGGCAGAGCATCAGAGACCAACCAGTCAATTACAACCTCTTCCCATTCCAGAGTGAAAAAGGGAGAGAATCTCCATGGACTTTATGATTGGGCTACCTTTGACTCAGAGAGGAACAATGCAGTTTGGGTGATGTTGGATCGCTTGACGAAGTTAGCATGATTCTTGTCGATCAGAGTGACTTATGGTCCCTTACAGCTAGCGAAGTTGTATTGTTTGATCGGAAAATCATCACAAAAAGGTTGAGTTTTGAAAACCCATCGTTGTAGTATGATTTGCGAAGAAATCCGTCAACAAATAAATTTTACCGAAACTCAAAAAGAATTCTAGGTTGAACACAAGGAGGCTACGTTGATTTGAAATCCGCAAATATTTTTTTCTTTGTTTTTGTTTAGAAAGTGAGATAATTACAATGAATTCAATGAGAGAGAGAACAAACACTTTATAATATGAATGATGTTTTACAACTAGAAAGCGGGAAATATTATAGCTAGAAAGAGGGAAATATTACAACTAGAAAGCAGTAAAGAAAAAGGAGGTGAGAAGTTATCCTTCTCGACTGCTGCTTGGAGGACGAACTGATGGGGCGACACTTGGAAGACGGAGGGCGAAGACGGAAGACAGAGAATGAAGCGGGAAGAACCAAGGGCGATGTAGGGCGTCGTCGTTGTAGGATCCACTCTGGAATGGGGACGAGAAAAACTTTGATTTTAACTCTAAAGGAGCATCCCGGGTGTAAAGACCCGTTACTTTTTAGCCTTTTAAGACATCTGGAGTCTCAGTCAAACACCTGTTTAGACGTCTAGACCCGTTCCTAGATGTCTGAAAGTGGAATTTTTGTATTGCACACTGTGCTCTACGCACGGGCGGCACGCAGAACCTTTCCTTTCTTTCTCTCTTCCTCACCTCCCCCAAACCCTAAACCCCTCACCCTCTTATATAAACCCCCCTCCTATCTCCTCTCCACTCCACACACCAGCACCACCACCTTCAGTGCTTGTGCGGGAGAGGCGAGAGGGGGCGAGCGAGGGAGAGCAAGAGGGAGGAAGGAGGAGAGTGCGGGAGGAGGAGGAGCAGACCTAAGGTCGGTGGAACTTCGGTGGAAGCTCGGCGGAGCTTGCACGGCCAGCAGCGGGCACGTGCGGGAGGAGAGGGCTCGGGGAGGCAGCCTCCCGGCCCTCTATAGCGGCTGGAGCTGCTGCGGCGTGAGGCAAGCGAGTGGAGCGAGCTGCGGGGAGTTGCTGATACTGGGATTTTTCCAGTATTAGATATCTAGAGAGTTGAACAGACGACCATGGCGGTAGCTGGACGTCCTGGTCTGAGACCAGACGTCTAAAAGCACTTATATCGCAAGGTAGGTTCTTTTCCGCGGTTACGGCCATGCAGGCCTCACCGTAGAAGGTGGTCGGGCCTGATTTGGACCTGCGGATTTGTATGCAGTTAAAGGCCCTTGGGAAGGCTCGAGGAACTCATTTCCACACGTTTTTGGATGTCTAAGTACATCACCAGACGTCCGGAGGTGCGTCCAGACGACCGGAGGCATTGTCCGACGTCTGGAACTACCTTCAGACGATCGTAGAGAAGGTCTGGACATCTGAGGATACCGCATGAACATAAGGTAACATCTGACGCCTTTTAAGATGTCTGGGATTATTCCCAGACGTCTGATTTTGAACAGTAGGCACGTTTTTTACTTCTTTAGGGTCCGATCAGGGTCCATTTTACGCAAATGAAATACCTATGCTTTTTTTGCGAGTTCCTCTACGTACTAGAGTCTATTTTACATTGTTCTAAACTCTCCTTTTGTGATGTATTCCCTAGTATAGGATTTCAACCTGCTACGCGTTTGGGGCTCGCAGAGACATCTGGGTCTGCGGTTCAAGCCCCCATTACTCCCAAGTTTTCTGGTAGAGCGGTTTAATTCTGTTAATAAAATATTGAATAAGAATGTGCTTGTGGAAGTAGCTGAATGGAACCTTAGGATGTGGCAAGAACCCTAGGGTAGAGAAATGAATGAACCTGTTTGTACTGTATGATTTATATGCATGCGTGATTAAGATAAATTGCTAGTAAATGCCTGGATTATAATTACAAGCTGCCTGTGTTTGATGAAACTACCTGTGAAAACACCAGTTGCATGTATTAAGAATTGAACGATGAAAACACAAATTGCCTGTATATGGATGAGAAATGAGTTATGAAACCTGAGATCTGGATCTGGGTAATGAGGTGAATACGAATATGAACCCTACGGGGAATTAGGAGTAGAACTCCTGAGGATAGACGGAAAACTAGAATGTAGACAGGAAGTATGCTAGCCCTTGAGTACGTGGTACCAAGGAGAGCAACTGTCCCCTTTTGTGTAGAGTAGAGCTAGCCTCCCTTGGGTTGAGACCCGGGGTTAGGATTGGCCACTCTACACTGACTCCTATTGGTCCTCGCATACGTGGTACCATGGTGAGATACTAGTGTAAGGAGGGAGCTAGCCACCCCACAGGGCCTAGGGTTCAACTAGCCACCCTACACCGACTTGTTAGGCTCTCTGGGCAAAACGGGGTAGTCAGACGAGGGTGCGCGGACTGTGGAGGGGTGAGACCCCTGTTTGGTTCTGAGGGGTGAGACCCCTGTTCTGAGAGAGTAAGGCCTATACTGTTCCGTGCTGTACTTTGGACGTACCTGCTAGCGGAAATGATTGACCGCGTGTCAGTGTGAGGTAGCTACCCGTGCGCTTATCACGCGTGCCGTAGCCACCGCTATGTCTTGACAGTGACCTCGGGGTGGTTGATTGGGTGTAGGACTACCACAGGGGACTCTCCCGGCTAGGAGAGCACCACGTGTACCTCCTATTCTATGGAAAAGACTGTAATTAAAATTGTTCCCACGAGGAATATGCAAGATCAAGAAATATCTGGATACTTTGAGAAATGGGTAACACTGGAACATATAAAATAGCTAAATGAAAATGAGAATTAAACTTGTTATTTTTACTGTTCTGTACTTAGATAATATAGATATAGATATTATATAGATAATGAGAATTAAACAGCTAAACAACCCCCATCGCACTCTGATACTTCCGAGCACGAGCCCTCCTTGCCTGGTGGTGTGACCGTTCCCCCACTGCAGCTGCACCACAAGCTTTTCGGATAGTTCTGGAAGCTGAAGCCCCCTCCTTCAAGGGGGATGAGGACCCGTCTGAGGCAGAGGACTGACTGGAGCAGATAAAGAAGGTGTTCGACACCCTCTGCCCTCCCACGGAGTGCCGCGTGGCCTTTGCCACATACCAGCTAGAGAGCGCGTCACACAGGTAGTGGAGGGAAGTCAGAGGCTAAGAGGAGTGAGAGCCGACGTGGGACCAGTTCGTGACTCTCTGCGAGTAGCACTTTCCACAGACCTGGCAGGACTAGAGGAGGCAGGAGTTCCACACTCTCCGCCAGGGGACAATGACTGTTAGCACATACTGCACGCATTTTCTGGAGCTGTCACGTTTGCCTCGACAACCGTGTCTACGAAGGAGGAGTGCCTGTGGAGGTTTACCATGGGGCTCCAATCTGCTATTCGAGGGTATGTCAAACCCCTGAAGCTGCCCACCTTCTCACGAGTGGTTGAGGCAACCATGACCTATGAGGAGACCAACCCGGCCGCATGAGACATGGACAGCGGACGGAAGAGGAGGCACACGGCAGCTGCAGGAGAGCCGTCTTATTTTGCGGGGCCATCAATGGCCTTTAGGGGCCCCATACAGGGGCCAGTTTCCAACATCGGACCCCCGCCCAGCCGCTAGCAGGGACCTACTGAGGGAGGAGGTCGTGTCCCCCTCTGCTACCAGTGTGGCCAGCCAGGCCACATAAGGAGGGACTGCCCATCTAGGGCCGGAGCACAGCAGATGCTCCCTGCACCGAGCGCTGGAGGTTGAGCTGGTGGTCGTGGTCCCCAGGCACATGGGGGAGGGCAGCAGTCACGAGGAGGGTACCGGCCAACGGCTGCTCGCCCGACCCAGAGTATAGCTGCTTCGTCTGCATCGAGGACTGAGGGACGTATCAATGCCCTGACACACAGAAACGCCAGGGCTTCCGGTTCAGTGGTGGTAGGTATGGTTACCATTTCTGGCAGATTAGTGTACGCACTTTTTGATTCCGGCACCACGCACTCTTTTGTTGCTGCGAGTTTTGCCATTAGTTTGGGGCAGGGCAGTGTACTGTTAGAGGATCCGTTTGTGATCAGAGGCCTAGGTGACCAGTTGTCTGTAGCTGAGGAGGTCTACACAAACTACGAGGTCAGTATAGGGGGACATAGCCTCCCCGTTGACCTGATTGTGATACAGATGGAGGATTTTGGTGTGATCCTAGGGATGAACTGGCTATCCGCTTATCACACCCTAGTGGACTATTTCGGGAGGATTATCATCTTCTCCATACCAGAGTTGACTCCCTTTGAGTTTCACGAATAGCCAGTGGACAAAGGTTTCAGATGCATCTCCGCACTTCGGGAAGTGTGGCTTTTGAGCCAGGGGTGTGGGGGCTTTTTGGCCTATGTAGTGGCAGAGTTTAGCCCCGTGGCTGACTTTCGGAGTATTCCAGTGGTTTGCGAGTACCCTGACGTTTTTCCAGAGGAGCTGCTAGGACTACCGCCTGAGCGTAAGATCAAGTTTGAGATCTCACTGGTACCGGGGACCAGCCCCATTTCTACTACACTGTACCGGATGGCACCACTTGTGCGGCGAGTGCTCAAGTCACAATTGCAGGACTTGTTGGAGAAGGGCTTTGTGAGGCCCAATGCATCCCCGTGGGGAGCCCCTGTGCTGTTTATGAAGAAGAAAGATGGTACCCTGTGACTTTGTGTCAACTACCACGGGGGACTCTCCCAGCCAGGAGAGCACCACGTGTACCTCCTACTCTATGGAAAAGACTGCAATCAAGATCGTTCCCATGAGGAACATGCAAGATCAATAAATATCTGGATACTTTGAGAAATGGGTAACACTGGAACATATAAAACAGATAAATGGAAATGAGAATTAAACTTGTTGTTTTTACCGTTCTGTACTTAGATAATAGAGATACCACGTTACTTAGTGTTCGCTGACTCTGTCTTTTCATAACACTGTTCAAGACCATAAGTTGAGCAGCCTGAGTTTCCGGCTGCGGAGGGTGCTGGGCCCAGTCGAGTCCAGCCGTAGTTTTCTTCAGCACTTCCTTTTCTTTTCTCTACTATTGTAGTAAGTAATGGACTTTTAGTTACTGTTTTACTACTACTGTTTATTTTCCGCTTTCCGTTGTTATTGTTATTGTGGTTGTATGTACTGAAATAGCAGATCTATTTTTCCTTTACTGCTTTGTATATGTCTTCTGCTTAGTTATATTGCATATGTGAATGTGGTTTACTTTCCTACTTTTGGTTATTTCTTGTTGGACGACTAGGTCTTGGGATTAGTCGAGGTGAGCTGGTCTCAGGTCCTGTAGGGATCTGGGAATCGGGTCGTAACACCGGGTTTGGGACAAGCTTCTTTAGAGCTTTGGAGAGGGAGAGAGGTGAAGGAAGGGATGATGAAAGTGTGGGGGTCGTAGGGCCTTTTATAGGTGAAGATTGGAGGGGGTACAAAGGTCATTTCATCTTAAAACAATAAATGCATCAGCCATTAGTGACGGATATAAACGCATTAAAGGTTGAACAAGGGTGTAGCCTCATGCATGTGCACTGCCTCCTCCTCTCCTCGCGCCTCAATTCCTACGCATGTCTAAAGGCTCTCAGTTGTCCGATCAAGCGATCGGACGGCTTAAAAGCCATCCTGCCGCTTCTGCTTCAACGCGCCCAACGTTCGCACGTACGATTGTGCGTGGCCTTGGTCGTTCAAGCTCGCGTGCACCCACCTACGCATCTGGTGCAGCCACGTAGCCGCATCTCCACTACCAAATGTGCATCGCACGGCTAACATCGCCCACGCCTTAAATTTGAGGCTCATGGGGGCTCGACCCTGCGACCTTCGCTTTGCAAACGCGTGCTCGCCCAATGCACTACGCACGCGTTTAAGGGGAGTTTACTCATTTAGGCGCGAGCTCTCTCAGCTATTGGATCTTGATCCAAGAGCTAAGATCGTTCGTGCGGTTAAGGAGAGAGAGGGAAACAACTGTTCCTTGGGCCAGTTGGGCGGCTGGGATGGCGCCACGTGGCGCCATCTTGGCCGTCCATCTTCTATGTCTTGTAGATGGTGCCACGGATGTCGGATTGGACCTATTTTCACGCCGTTGGGCTGCGATTGTCGATCCGAACCCATCCATGCAATCAAATTTGTCATCTGAAGTGTGGATTTATACCATCTTAGCCCTTAATCTCTGATCTTCCTCGGATTATATCTGATGCTACGGAAGTCCGATCAGGGCAATCTTGGAGTTATTGAACTCCAATCATCGCCCTGATCAAATCCATACTGTTGGATCTTCAATCCGAGGCCTTGATTAAATGTCACCCTGTCCCTGGCCACCAAGACAAAGAAATTACTATATAGTTTGTCCAATTTGACCTAAATGCATGATGATGCATGTTATGCAATATTTACAATGCATGATGTTTATATGATACTAAGAACACGCAGTAATAGACATTTTTGGCTATTCAGATGTATGCACATCACACCTCCATGCCTATCATTTGCTAGTCCCTAGCAAAAACTATATGCTATTTATAAAAGAATTAGATTAGATTTCTTGGGCAAAAGTTATTCTTCTAGATTAGAAATTGTTGGAAGGAGGATGGGCGATCGGCGATGGAGAGGGCGAGTGGTGGGCGATCGGCGATGGGCGGAGCGAGGTAGTGGGGCGAATCCATCCAGGGTGGGCGCAGAAGATGAATGGAAGACGTGGAGATCAAGGGCCTGGAGGAGAAGAGAGCGGTTGTGGCAGGAGAGGTTTTTTAGGTCGTCTGACCGCTCTCAAAGACGTCCTTGGAGGCGGAAGAATGGTGATGTTCTCTGCTTCAGATGCAGACAAAGGGGGCATGTGGCTGCGATATGTAAGAATGCTCAGATCTGCTTGGAGTGCAGGGGCGAAGGACACAAAAGCGATTTGTGCCCTAGGAGGTTCCCTTTGCGACAATGGCGGGCAGTCTCACGTCTTGTTTGGAGGGTCAAAAATGAACCTCGACCGCCACCACCACCGATTTTGGGCAGGCATACAATTGAAGTTGAGATCCCATCTATGAAAGAGATCTCGGCTGCAGAGATCACACTGAGAGGTGCTTTGATTGGGGAGATCATGTCAGGTAGGCCTTCGATCGAAATGCTTCAGAACCTGGTACTTTCCTTAGATCTTTTGTCTGCGGGCTGGAAAGTTGCTCTATTATCCCCTTCTCGATTCTTGGTGTATGGTTTGGGCATGCTGGATGTTGAGCGATTAAGATTTCGTTCAAGTATCTTTAAAGATTTCATTGTGATCTGGAGAATGGTCTCTCCTTTTGATGGGGCACTATCTGAACGGCCTCCACAAAGAGTGTCCTCCAGGAGGGTCATCCTTGAGATCTCTGGACTACCACTGCACCTGCGGGTAAAGGGTGTTGTCTCCAAGATGCTAGCAGGTTTTACATCAATCTGTGATGGTTCTGATGTTCTGATTGGAGAAGGAGACATTAGGTCGTTAAGAATTGAGGTGGAAGTTGCTAATGCTGGTTCACTTCCAGATTCGATCATTATCAAATGTGGGTCACCTCTTGGCTTGTTAGGTTAGCTATTATTGGGCAGGTTGATTGCTGTCAAGATAATTCTCCTAAGGAGAAACCAATGTCTGGAACCAAAAATGAGGTGAGCAAACAATGTGACAGCTGTGGATGCAACCCTGCAGCTGAGGCTTCTGATCTCACAAAGAGGAAGGAGTGCCACTGTGCTATGGTTGAGAAGGATCAGATGGAAGATGTTGCAACACCTGCTGAAAATAGATCAGTGTTGATAGGCAAAGAGGGTGACTGTCTGGAGGTTGCTGAGACTGAAGTGGTAAATTCTGAGATGATCTGTAGTATGGAGTTGGGCAGTACAGAAAGGGAGTTGAGGCTTAAAGAACCAAGCCAGATGCAGCACCTGTGTCCTCCTGCAGTTGAGGTCCTGAGCCCAAAAAGAGGAAGGACTGCCACTGTGTTATGACTGAGAAGCACCAGATGGAAAATGTTGCAACACCTACTAAAAATAGATTAGCTCTGATAGTCAAAGAGGGTGATTGTTTAGGGGTTTCTGAGACTGTTTTGGCAGAATCTGAGATGAACTGCAGTGTGGAATTGGGCACTTTAGAAAGGGAGTTGAGGCTTAAAGGATGCAACCTTGCAGCTGTGGCTCCTGATCTCACAAAGAGGAAGAAGTGCCATTGTGCTATGGCTGAGAAGGATCAGACGGAAGATGTTGCAACACCTGCTGAAATTAGATCAGTGTTGATAGGCAAAGAGGGTGACTGTCTGGAGGTTGCTGAGAATGAAGTGGCAAATTCTGAGATGATCTGCAGTATGGAGTTGGGAAGTACAGAAAGGGAGTTGAGGCTTAAAGAACCAAACCAGATGCAGCACCTGAGTCCTCCTGCAGTTGAGGTTCCTGAGCCCAAAAAGAGGGAGGACTGCCATTGTATTATGGCTGAGAAGGACCTGATGGAAGATGCTGCAACACCTGCTGAAAATAGATTAGCTCTGATAGTCAAAAAGGGTGATTGTTTAGAGGTTACTGAGACTGATTTGGCAGAGTCTAAGATGAATTGCAGTGTGGAATTGGGCAATTTAGAAAGGGAGTTGAGGCTTAAAGAGCAGAGCCAGTTACAGTTTGCTACTCCAACTGATTTGCAGTATGGCTGTGGGTCCAAACAAAAGAGAGGCGTGGGCAGATCTCCATATGTGCTGCGAAGGAGAAGAAAGGAGCATCCTATTGTGGAGCAAGATATTGCTAAATCTATTATGGTAGAATATGTGGGTTGCAAGGTCAATGGGGATCTTTCAAGTGAGAAATGAGAGTTTTGTCGTGGAATGTGCGTGGGCTACGCAACAAGCAAAGAAGGGCTTCTCTTTGTAGATATCTCTCTGAGTGGGAGATAGACTGTGCCCTTTTACAAGAGACTCACTTGGAGAGGGAGAATGGTCAAGAATGGGACTGTTTCAAACAATCTGGCCATAGTGATATTGTGGCTAAGGGTGCTGCTGTCGGTCTGGTGGTATGGCTTTTTGGTGGAGAAAGTCTGCCATTTCAGTAACTGAGATTTTTCGTGATAGGTTCTTAATTTCCTGCAGGTGTCAATCTCCCCAAGGTGATATGGAATGGTTTATATCATGTATTTATGGTCCTTGTGTGGCAGCAGAGAGGGTTGGCTTGTGGGAGGAACTTTATGCAATGCATCAAAGAGTGCAAGAGACTCCATGGCTGTTAGGGGGTGATTTCAATTGTTATCTTTCTGGTGATGACAATCCAGATGGGAGAATGAACAGTTCTTCAACAGGCTTCCAATTGGCTGTGCAGAACATGGGCTTGACTGAATTTCCCATCAGTGGTGTGGAATATACTTGGAGGAATGGAAGTGGACAGATTTCCAAATTGGACAGGTTCTTTGGCAGTCCTAGTTTGTTAGAGAGTTTTCAGTTATCAGCTGTTTTGAGCCTTGATAGGCTGTTCTCTGACCACACGCCTTTGGTTTGGGACAGTGGGGTGAATGCAGACACGGGGTCATATTTCAAACTCAAGAGATCTTGGTTTAGGGAAGAAGGCTTTGTGCAAATGGTTTCTCAGTGGTGGCAGAGCAAGGATGTTCAAGGCACTGCCACACAGCAGTTGGCTGCAAAATTGGTTGTCTGCGTGAAATGTTGAAAGAATATGGGCAGGCTGTGAACCTGATTAGAGACCAGAAGAGGAAGGAAGCCTTGACAGTCATCAGGGATTTAGATATGAAAGAGTGCAGGCTGAATTTGGACCAACAGGAGCAGCAATTGAGGCAGCAAATGCAAGCAATTGTGAGGGATGAAGACCTGAAAATTGAAATGGATTGGCGGGAAAAATCCAAACAGCTTTGGCTTAAAGAGGGTGATGCGAACACAAAATTTTTCCATCTTGCGGCCAGTGCTAGAAGGAGATTCAACCTTATTTCATCTATTAAAGTTGAAGAAAGAAATATTACCTCGGTTAAGGAGATCAGATCTGAAGCAACAAAATTTTTTAAAGAAGCTTCCAAGGCAACTCCAAGAGGTTCATGGAGGATGGCAGCAATGGATTTCCCTTGTGTAAATAATGAACAGAGTGGCATGCTTGTGACCCCTATTTCTGAACAGGAAGTGCTAAAGGCCATTAAAGATTTAAATAATGAAGGGGCTCCAGGTCCAGATGGTGTTCAGGTGTTTTTCTACAGAGAGTTATGGAATGTTGTTAAGGTGGATGTAATGAAGGTCATCCATGAGTTTGAAGTGGGTAACTCTGGTTTTGAGAGGCTAAACAAATCCTACCTGTTTTTGTTGCCCAAGAAATCAAGTGCAGAAAGTTTTTCTGATTACAGACCCATTGCATTATCAAATTCCATCTACCTTATTATTAGTAAGGTTATTGCTAACAGATTGCGGGAGGTTTTAAAGGATTTGATTATGCCTGTTCAATCAGCTTTTCTTCCTGGGAGATCGTTACAAGAGTCATTCATTGTGGCGCAGGAAATTGTAATGGGGTGGCAAAGGAGAAAATCAAAGGCTTTCTTATGGAAAGTAGACTTCTCAAAAGCCTATGATTCTATCTGCTGGTCATACTTGTGGGAGATCCTTAAAAGGAGGAAATTTCCACCCTTATTGATTCAATGGGTGAAGAGATGCATTACGACAGCCTCTTTTTCCCCATTGATAAATGGTAAACCGTGCCGTTCTTGGATTCAGCCCCAATGTGGAGTAAGGCAAGGTTGTCCTATTGCCCCTCTAATTTTTAATCTTGCGGTGGATACTTTGGCTAGGTTTGCCTGCAAATTGGCTGTGGATGGTTTTATAAGGGGGTATTCAATGTCTAATCATAGGGCTCTAGCTCCTATACTTCAGTATGCTGATGATACTGTTTTTCTTGTAGAAGGGGGGAAGAGAGAAGCGCAGGCTTTGTTACATATGGTTAAATTGTTTGGAGAGGTTTCTGGGCTCAGATTGAATGGAAGTAAATCTTCCCTGGTCTGTTTTGGGATGAATGATGGTTTACAGAATGAGATCTCTGCCACTCTTGGTACACCTGTGGTGCCACTACCGATTAAATATCTGGGTCTGCCTTTGAAATGTTCTAAGCTGAAGAAAGCAGATTGGTCTTTCCTCTTTGAAAAGATAGCTACAAAATTGGAGGGCTGGAGCAGTAGATACCTATCAAAAGGGGGGAGGTATATATTACTGAATTCTGTTGTCACATCGATTCATGTTTTCTTCTTCTCTGTCCTGAGAGCTCCAAATTCTATTTGGAAAAAGCTGGAGGTGATGCGGAAAAGATTCTTTTGGAAAGGGGCCTCCCATAAAGGGGCTTTCTTTCAACCCTTAAAATGGGAGTTAATTTGCAAACCAAAGAAGCTGGGAGGCATGGGTGTCAGATCCCTTAAGGAATTCAATGAAGCTTTACTGTTGAAATGGGCTGTTCGGTTACTGCAGGGGGAAAAAAAACTTGGACAGAAATTATTCAGGACAGTTATGGGAGTACCAATGATGAGATAAATCGCCTTAACCCACGTAAACCATCCCCGTTTTGGCTTTCTGTGGTGCGTGCCTTGAAGGAAAATTGGAACTTTTTCAAATCTGTTTTAGGTGATGGAAAAAGCTTTAAGTTTTGGCTGGAGAATTGGGGGCACGGAGGGACGCTTAAAGATAGGTTCCCCCTTGCTTATGCTGCTGCAGCAAATAAAAATGCAGTGGTAGCTGATTATTGGGATGTGGATTCGGAGCAGTGGCTGTTAAATATTGGTGGGAGGAATAATCATGAAACAAGAACACGCGTAGAGAATGAACGTCTCATGCAAGAGCTTGCTGCTTTCAAACCCATGCCTCATGAATATGATACATACAAATGAGAAGGTAATTTTTCTACTGCGGCTGCCTATGACAAATTGATAATGTTCTCCAGGATGGCGGAAGATGAAGAAATGGGGAAAAAGCTTTGGAAGTTAAAAATACCATTAAAGTTACAAATTTTCTTATGGCTGTGCAGGAGGGATGGTTTGATTACTGGAGATCTGAGGCACAGAAGGATGGGGACCCCAACCCAGTTTTGTTATTTGTGTGGGTTGCATAATGATTCTACAGATCATATCTTCTCTTCATGTGCTATCATTGATTATGTTTGGAGGAAAGTATGCAATGAGTCCTTACCCACCTGGGGAAATTTGTGGAGCTGTCTGGTAGATGGGAATAAGCCTTATATACATATGGTGGCAGTTCTGTGGGCGGTATGGAGGGCTAGAAATGAGTGTGTTTTTCAGGAGACCCCAGCTCATGTGGAAAACATTGTAAATTTTTGCTGGAGGCTCATACAGTACTGGGAGTCGAACTTGTAAATTATTTTTTTATTATCAATAATAGCTCTCCTGGTTTGCTATCGGTGATTCGATAGCATTCCTTTCTTTCAAAAAAAAAAAATAGTTATTCTTCTAAACTAGAAGATTTTTACTAAGGACCTAAACTACAAAGACACAACAGTGCTCGGATGTCTACCAAAATGCAAACTGCCTCAAGCCCTCGCCTTATTTAAAGAAGGATCTTTTTCTTCTTTTCTAATTTTTTTGTTGATTTTTGAGTTTAGGGTTTTGGAGCAGCTTTTTATGGCCACTGAACCCACCTAAGACTCGAAGAGAACCTTAAGTTCTAAGCATCTTTATGTGTGAAATGTGATAGACTCACTGATTGGCGATTAGAACGGACTTCGGGTTTCCATGCCCCTGGGTGACCTTGAAAAGAAATTCTTCCTAAAGGTGTATTTATTCGACCGGTAGCTTTCTCCCTACTTTTATTTTTATGGGGTCAACACAAAGGCAAACCCAGTGTATATCTCCCTAGCTTATTCTACTTCTCCGCTTCTTCCTAAGTGTTTTGGAATTATACGTGCATTTCTTGAGCTAGGTTCTGGACAACCTACCAATGGGTTGTTACCCACGATAACTTACCAGCCATACTCATGAGGTGAAGTGTGGCTTTTTTTCTTTTCTTTTCTCCTTTTCTTTTTTTTTGGATATTTTTTTCTTTTTTTTCTTTTTTTAAAGTAGGTGGCTTCCCTAATCTAAGATTTACTTAAATGCAGCAGGAAAAGAATGGTCGTGCGACTAAGCTCTGGACAATTTACCAATGGGTTATTATCCATGATAACTTACCAACCATACCACCCTAAAAGGTTCATTAACTACCCAATTTCTATAAAAACCGTCGAAAAGCGAGTTAGTGCAAATAGTGTGTACATGCTTAGACTTAAAATCCCCTCAAATCAGAGGGCAGGCTGATAAGTCGTGTACTTATCACCCCAACTTATTTAACCAAATTGAAGTAAATTCAGAATGGTGAGGACTCGATAAACAAATCCACATTTTAGTGGACACTCAGGTTGATTAAGCCCGAAGACTTGAAGGGTCTAAGTGTTCAAAGCCTACTGTATTATTCCCTAAGGTTGAAAAATCCTAATGCCCAATTATTCTTTCCTAATTCAATTTTTTTAATAAAGAGAAAAATAAGTAGAAATTACAAGAATTCCACAAAGCTGACAAAATGATCTAGAAATGAATCCACCCCCCCATGCCTAGTTGATGCAATGTCCTCATTGAAAATAAAATGCATGAGAAGAAAGGTAGAATGAAGAAAATATTACCTATATTCCATGATACTTAGGTCAGCTCTGAGTCATACTATATAAGTATTGAGTTTAATGCCATTAGCTAGGCAAAGTCCAGCCAAAGAAATCACATTAAGGTTAAAGGAACCTTATCAGAAACGGGTACTAGAATAACACGGTAAACATATGGTTTCAGACGTTGTCCATTGACCTTAAAAGAATTACCTGTCTTTGGGTCAGAGATCTCAACGGCTTTGTTGGGAAATATTAGATCAATGATGAACGGGCCATCCCACTTTGACCTAAGCTTATCGGGAAAGAGCTTAAGTCGAGAATCAAAGAGCCAGACCTTCTAGTTCAGCTCAAAGCTCTTGTGGGAAATCAGTTGGTCATGAAGAGCTTTGGTATGAGCCTTATAGATCTTGGAATTCTCATACGCATCATTTCTAGGCTCCTCCAACTTAGATAGTTGGAGCTTCCTGGTCTTTTCAGCTAAACTTAAATCAAAGCTGCATTTCTTGATTGCCCAAAATGCTCGATGCTTAATCTCTACGGGTAAATGGCATGCCTTTCCATACACCAGACGAAACGGTGACATGCCGATATGTGTTTTGTACGTCGTACGGTGGGCCCAAAGAGCGTTCTCAAGCTTTTGAGTCCAATCTTTTCGATCACGCCTAGCCATCTTCTGCAGGATATTCTTGATCTCCCGATTGGAGATCTCGGTCTGTCCGTTCGTCTAAGGGTGGTAAGGTGTGGAGATTCTGTGATTTACTCCATATTTTTCCAATAAACTACAGAACTGAGCATTTGTGAAGTGAGTACCACCATCGCTGATGATGGCCCTCGGAATCCTGAACCGACTAAAGATGTTCTTCTTGACAAAATCAATGACACCTTGTGGTTGTTGGTTCGGGTGGGAATAGCCTCAATCCACTTGGACACGTAATCAACAGCAACAATAATGTACTACTGTCCAAATGAAGGGAGGAAGGGTCCCATGAAATCGATGCCCCAAATGTCGAAGATTTTGACGGGAGGATTGGGTTTAGAGGCATCATATCTCTCTTGGTTATGCTCCCAAGTGCCTGGCATCAGGAACACGACCTTGAGAATTCCTAGGCATCCTTGAATAAAGATGGCCAATAGAATCCAGATTGCAATATTTTTGCAGCCGTCTTTTTCCTGGAGAAATGTTCACCACACGCAGATGCATGGCAGAACTCAAGTATACTTTAGAATTCATTCTCTGGAAGACATCGGCGAATAATCTAATCAAAGTCGACGCGGTACAGTTCAGGGTCCTCCCAAAAGTAATATTTGGCCTCAGATTTGAGTCTATCTCGTTGTTGCTTGGTCCAATCCTGAGGGATTTGCCTAACAACCAAATAGTTTACTATGTCTTCAAACCACGAGATTTGAACACTTGACATAGCAAGAATAGTCTCGTTCGGAAAAGTATCAGCAATCGGAATATCCGGACGAGGAGAATCACTTAGATGTCTTGAAAGATGATCCACTACCACATTCTATGCCCCGAATTTATCTTTGATTTCAAGATCGAATTCTTAAAGCAAAAGAATCCATCGAATGAGCCGGGGTTTGGCATCCTTTTTGGCTAAGAGATCTCTCAAGGTCGAGTGGTCGATGTAAATTATGAAGTGAGACCTTAAGAGATAAGTCATGAATTTCTCCAAAGCAAATACTACAGCTAGCAACTCCTCAATAACGATATAATTCCTCTGAGCCTCGTCCATAGTTTTGCTAGCATAGTAGATGACAGAGGGCTTTCTGTCGATCTTTTGACCCAAAACAGCCCCAACCGCATAATCAGAAGCATCGGTCATGATCTCAAATGGGGCAGTCCAGACCGGTGGTTGCAGCACCAGAGCACAAGTGACAACCATTTTAAGGAAATCTAATGCCTTGTGGCATGATTCGTCAAATTTAAATGGCGTATCTTTGGCAAGAAGGTTGCTCAGAGGGTGAGCAACCTTAGAGAAATCCTTGATGAACCTCTGATAGAATCCTACATGACCAAGAAATGATCGAATTTGTTTGATAGATGTGGGAGGAGGAAGTTCGGAAATAGCATCAACCTTAGCTTTATCAATTTCAATTCCCCGTTCAGAGATTACATGACCCAAGACGATACCTTGTGTCATGAAATGGCTCTTTTCCCAGCTAAGGACCAATCTTGTTTTGATGCATCTTTTAAGGATCAATTCGAGATTAGCCAGGCAAGAATCAAATGATTCTCCAAAAATAAAGAAATCATCCATGAAGACTTCCATAAACTCTCCCACCATGTCAGAGAATATGGCTAGCATACACCTTTGAAAAGTCGCAGGTGCATTGCATAAGCCGAATGGCATTCTACGGAAAGCAAAGGTTTCGTAGGGACAAGTGAAAGTCATTTTTTCCTGATCCTCGGGTTGGATAGGGACTTGATTGTATCTCGAGTAACCGTCTAGGAAATAGAAGTACTTTTGCCCAGCTAATCTTTCAAGGATCTAATCGATGAAGGGCAGAGGGAAATGATCCTTTTTGGTGGCTGTATTCAACTTCCTGTAATCGATACAAACTCTCTAGGAGGAAGTTGAACGAGTTGTGACAGATTCTCCTTTCTCGTTAGTCACAACAATAATCCCGACTTTCTTGGGAACAATTTGCACGGGACTAATCCAAGGACTATCTGAGATTGGATAAATGATTCTTGCGTCGAGCCAATTAATTATTTCTCTCTTGACCACTTCTCGTATATAAGGGTTTAGTCTCCTCTGCATCTGGCAAGAAGGGCGGGATCCATCTTCAATGAAAATTCTGTGATTGCAATAAGATGACTTAATCCCCCTAAGGTCATGGATGGTCCAACCAATTGCCTTTTTGTGTTCCTTTACGACCTTGATCAGTTTAATCTCCTGCCCCTTAGTCAATCTAGCACTGATAATCACAGGGAACATTTTTTTAGGTCCTAAAGATTGATATTTCAAACTCTCAAGCAATAGTTTCAATTCAAGCTGGGGCGAGTCTAAGATGGAAGGTAAGGATGATGCTGATGAAGATTCATCAAGAGGAAGAGGTTGAAAGTGAACAAAATCAATAACCTCTTCAGAATGTGGCAGGTTTGCCACAAAGGGTTGCGGGTTGGATTCATTGAGACAGGAGGAACTTTCAATTGTAGAAACAACCATACATGTCTCAATATTCAAGTTATCTTCCTCGAGTTCCTCAACATATCCACAATCCTCAAATTTGTTAATCACCTTAAAAATATCCAATTTCAATTTCTGATCCCCAAAGGCAATTTCCATGCTACCGCTCTCATAATTGATATTAGCCTTAGTGGTAGCCAAGAATGGATGCCCCAGAATGATGGGTGTGTTCCTCAAATTCTCAGGTACATCCATGTCAAGGACAAGAAAATCTACAGGAAAATAGAAGTCTTTAAACTTGACAATAACATCCTCAATAACGCCTCTCGGATTTGTGATCGAACAGTCTGCTAACTGCAGCGTTACTAAGGTCGGCCGAAGTTCACCTAATCTAAACTTCTCGTAAAGAAAAGTTGGAATTAGGTTAATGAATGCACCTAGATCCAGGAGTGCCCTCTCAAAGGTGTAATCTCCGATAACACATGAAATCAAAGGGGCACCTGGATCTCTCTTTTTCAAAGGAAGGTGATGCAGGATAACAAAACTAGCCTACTCAGAGAGTATCACCTTCCTCTGAACAGATTCCCTCGACTTATGCTTCTGGGTGCATAAATCCTTTAAGAATTTAGCATAAGTCGGTATGTGTTTGATAGCATCGAGGAGGGGGATATTGATTTCAATATTCTTGAATATATTCAAGAGCTCCTCGTTGCTATCAATAGGCTTCTTCTTCCTAGGTTTAATCAAGGCCTCAGCAAAAGGAACACGAGTCAGATCTTCGGAATCAGGTTCTTGAGCCTTGATTTCTTCTTTAGAATTCTCCTTTCTTTCCTCAGACTTACCAAGATTTTCTTGATTAGAGCAGGGTAGGTGTGGATCTTGGGTTTGCCTTCCACTCCTCAAAGTAATGAAGTTGGCAGATGCGTACGAGTTTTGATCTTGGGGAGGGTTAGGAAAGATCAGAGGGGCTTGATTAGCCAAAAACCCCAGATTTGATGAAGAAGCAGAAGAGGAAGGACCTTGCTCAACCACCTGAGCATGTGCGTGTGGGTCCCTCTGATTCCCATACCTTAGGCTTGATTGCCCAGATTTTGTATGTTGCGCGGGTTGGGTACGGGTTGAGATGGCAAAGATCCAAGCTGACGGGTGTTAGCAATGAGCCCGATTTGCAAGTTGTCTAGCAAGGTTTTCATTAGTTGCATGAGCTGGAGCATATAACCTTGCATCTCTACCATCTGACGGTTCAAATCAACCTGCCATACGGGTTGACGAGCATTCCAAACTGGCTGATTGACCTGATTTGGGGGCAGCTGAGTATAAACATGACCCTGACCCATTGGTCTTTGTGGAGCATAGTTGCTGGGTCAGAATTGGGTCAGCTGCCCTGGATTTTTCTAGGAGAAGTTGGGGTGGTTCCTCTAACCAGGATTATAAGCATTCGAATATGGGTTGGACCTAACGTTCTCCTGTACAGCATAGACATCCTCATAGGGTGAGGATGAAGAGAAAGAAAGAGAGGCCGCATCTAGTTGATTCACGAACTCCCATCCAAAAGGAGCTCGCGAAGAATGGAATCCCAAATTCTAGGATTGAGTGGATCGAGAATTGTTCACAGAGTTTCCAGCCATCCACTCCTCCATCCTTTTGGTAACTAGGTCCACATTATCTAATTTATTACAAATTAGCTCCATGTTGAATGAATGAGAATCATGGACCTCATTAACATTCGATCTGGGTTGTTGGGACCTGTTAAATGTATCCATGGAGGCATGATTGATTGAATTTTCACTCATTTCATCAAACTTATCATGCGCACTATCTGCGTCTTTGTTGAGGAAATTGCCTTCGCAAGAAGCGTCCACATGATTTATGAGTTGCTCAGTAACCGTGGGAAAAAATTTGCTCAAGTTGCCATTTCAGCACCTCGTGGTGTGGACACTTCCGCAATAAGTCCTGGAATCACTCCCAGACAACATGAAATTGCTCCCCCGACTGCTGGGCGAAAGTAGTAATCACCTGCCTTAGTGCATTGGTATGCCCAACTGGAAAGGATTTCTTTAAGAAAGTCGATTTAAGATCATTCCAAGTTGCTTTCAGCCTTCCTATCCTCTACCAATGAGCAGCCTTATCCCTAAGAGAGTAGGGAAAGAGTCTCATGATCATTTGCTCTTCATTCACGTTTTGTGCTTTGGTGGTTTAGACTAAAGTGGTTAAGTCCTCCAAATGCTGAAACGGATCTTCAGAGCCAAGCCCATGAAAATGTTTGATCAGGCTTAACACCTGGGACTTGATTTCTACGTCTCCGACTGGAATCTGGACACCGAGACGTTCCCCATACTTTGAAGGATCATAAAAATCCTTCAAGGGCTGAGCGCCCTGCATTCTCTGGAACCATTTTTGCATTCTTTGCATTTGTTCCAACTGCCTTTGAAACATCTCTTGTTGATTCTGAGGCAGAGGAGGTTGTTGATCTGCCATGGGATCAATTTGGCCAAAATTCAATATACACCTCCTAGAATGATCTAATGTTCCTTCCAATCGGGGATTCAATGACCTCCTTCCAAGCATAAACTAGGAAGAGGTCGGAAGGACTGGGGATAAGAACCCTACAGCACAATAAAACAAGCATGTCCTTAAGTTGGATAGCCTAAGGATCTACAGACTCTCAGAATCTATCTTAAGATTATAGATGATTCACTCTACTTGTATCCAGTCAATCCAACCAGTTAGAAGGAGGGGCTGGGGAGAAGGTTCTTCCTTTGGCTTATGCCTCCGGTTTCTAGTGTACCCCCCATCCGCGATTGTTTGATTTTTCTCCCCTAGATAGACATCAGATTGACTAGTACAAGCAGATTAATCATGAATAATCTCAATCTGGGCCCTGAAGAGCGAATCAGTCCATAAGGCCAATATCTACTCTATTTCAATTTAGGCTTAGGATTGTAGTGCTTATGGAAAGTGGTGGGCCCTTAAAATGGGTTGTGCCCTTAATGATTGATTGAATATGTGTGAATGCATGCACAACCAGGGTTTTCAAGCAAGATTATTTGGTTGAGTGGATTTTAAGGTTCAAATCTTGCTTAAGTAGCTTTTAGGGTTTAGAATTAGGTAAATTCAATCAAGTTCAAGAGGCAAACCAGATTCTTAAAACACGAGTGAAGTTAGGCACACAAGTGGATACCTATTTTAATTTCTACTCGATTATGTGTTTGGGTGTGTGTACCGATTCCACAGGTTGGAATCTCGGTTGAGTAGATAAAAATCAAGTTAGGTTATGTGCCTCGAATGTGGGTGTATCTAGTGTGTATGTTAATTTGCCCCACAAGAAGTATCTTTTTATTTCTTTATTTTTTATGAGGGTGAGATGAGTGGGGGTGGAAATCAAAGCATCCAAACTAATCCTAGGGTTTATGCGAACACCTAGGTTAATTAAAATTTGAATTAGGGTTGTGGAATGAAATCTGTGGAGGGGGGAGGAATGGGGAGCTCTTACAGTTGTCTTCAACTGCACTTTACTCCTTTCTACCGCTTGAAGATTCCCTGTTGAGGTACCTTCAAAACAATAGAAGAGAAATAAAAGCAAATTAGAAAATAATTAAGTGAGTGAAATATGGAAAGAAAATCAAGATTCGTTGCCTCTTCGGCAACAGCGCCAAAATGTTGTATCAAAAAATCATCGCAAAAAGATTGAGTTTTGAAAACCCATCGTTGTAGTATGATTTGCGAAGAAATCTGTCAACAAATAAATTTTACCGAAACTCGAAAAGAATTCAGAGTCGAACACAGGGAGGCTACGTCAATTTGAAATCCCCAAATATTTTTTTTTTGTTGTTTTTGTTTAGAAAGTGAGATAATTACAACGAATTCAATGAGAGGAGAGAGAGAGAGAGAGAACAAACACTTTATAATATGAATGATGTTTCACAACTAGAAAGCAGGAAATATTACACCTAGAAAGAGAGAAATATTACAACTAGAAAGCAGTAAAATCTATTCTAGAAAGCAGTAAAGACAAAGGAGGTGAGAAGTTATCCTCCTTGACGGCTGCTTGGAGGACGAGTTGGATAGGGCGATGCCTGGAAGACGGAGGGCGAAGATGGAAGACACAGAGCGAAGCGGGAAGAACTGGGGGTGAGGCAGGGCATCATCGTCGCAGGATCCACTTTCGGAATAGGGACGAGAAGAACTTTGATTTAACTCTAAAGGAGCATCTCGGGTTTGGGACAAGCTTCTTTAGAGCTTTGGAGAGGGAGAGAGGTGAATGAAGGGATGATGAAAGTGTGGGGGCCGTAGGGCCTTTTATAGGTGAAGATTGGAAGGGGTACAAAGGTCATTTCATCTTAAAACAATAAATGCATCAGCCTTTAGTGACGGATATAAACGTCATTAAAGGTTGAACGTGGTTGTAGCCTCTTGCGCGTACATCGCCTCCTCCTCTCCTCGCACCTCAATGCCTACGCATGTCCAAAGGCTCTCAACCGTCAAATCAAGCGATCTGACGGCTTAAAAGCCATCCTGTCGCTTTTGCTTTAACGCGCCCAACGCCCGCATGTGCGATTGCGCGTGCACCTGACTGTGCATCTGGTGCGGCCACGTAGCCGCTTCTACACCGCCCGATGTGCATTGCATGGCTGACATTAACCGCGCCTTGCCCACACCTTCAATTTGAGGTGCATGTGGGCTCGACCCCGCGACCTCTGCTTTGCAAATGCGTGCTCGCCCAACGATTATATCCGATGCTAATATTGGCCCTTGATCTCTAATATTCCTCGGATTATATCCGATGCTACGAAAGTCCAATCAGGGTAATCTTGGAGTTGTTGAACTCCGATCATCACCCTGATCAAATCCGTACAGTTGGATCTTCAATCTGAGGCCCCAATTAAATTTTTCCCTGTCCTTGGCCACCAAGAAGAAGAAATTACTATACAATTTGTCCAATTTGACCTAATGCATGATGATGTATGTTATGCAATATTTACAATGCATGATGATTATATGATACTAAGAACATGCATTAATAGATATTTTTGGCTATTCAGATGTATGCACATCATGTATGTATGGGAGATCATGCGATCGTTTGGTGTACCCAAGGAGATCATTTCAGATAGAGACACTCGCTTCACTTCCTAGTTCTGGGGAGGCTTCTAGTAGGCCTTGGGTACACAGTTGAGCCTGAGTATGTCCTATCACCAGTAGAGTGATGGACAAACAAAGAGGACCATTCAGACATTGGAGGACTTGTTGAGGTCCTGTATACTCACGTGGAAAGGCTCTAGGGAGGAGCACCTACCCTTGGTGGAGTTCACATATAATAACAACTATCACTCCAGTATCGACATGGCCCCGTATGAGGCATTATATGGTCAAAAGTGCACCTCTCCACTTGCTTGGAATGAGGTTGGCGAGACATGGGAGGTAGGCCCCAGGCTAATCAAACAGAGTAAGGAGATCATCGAGCAAATTCGAAAGAAGCTCATTACTACACAGAGTCGACAGAAGAGCTATGCAGATCATCAGCAACGGGATGTACAATTTGAGGTTGGCGACTTTGTGTTCCTCAGAGTGTCACTAATGAAGGCAGTTCAGAGATTTGAGGTAAAGGGTAAGCTAGTTCTGAGATTCGTGGGTCCATTTGAGATACTTGAACAGGTCGAACCAATTACTTATGGACTTGCCCTGCCACCTCAGCTAGTCGACATCCACGACATCTTCCATATCTTCTGTCTACGGAAGTACGTGTCAGATCCAGACCATGTTCCTAGCTACGAGGGCATGGGGATAGAGGATGACTTGACCTATTAGGAGCAGTCGATGCAGATACTGGACTGTACCATTCAGAGGTTGCAAAAGAAGGAGATCACTTTGGTAAAAGTTCTATGGAGGAGTCAGAAATATGAAGAAGCAACATGGGAAACAGAGGCAAAAATGAAGAAGTACCCCGAGCTTTTCACTGGTAAGTCCATGACTCCCTGGATTATTTCTCTTTAAGGTTGTTATACATCCAGCACAGCTTTTCGCTTTACCTACACATTCACTCGAGTTTCATGGACGAAAATCCCTTTATGGTTGTTATATTTTTAACATCCCAAAATCCTTGCTTTGACTCATTTCAAAGTGGTCCAAGTCAATTCGAATAGGTAAACACGGTCACGGTTCAATGCTAGTACCGGCACCTCTTGAAATTGTCAAAAATGTGTATTTCGAGTCAACCCCTAGGCAGATGTCATCAAAAGGTTGCCATGTATGGTACCCTTGGATTCCTCTCATCACAATCTTTCCAATGATGTTTGTTTCATGTAAATCCAAGGCGTATAGCTCAAGTTATGGCCAAAACAAGTCGAAGAGGACCTAAATATAAGGTGAACCCAACGCTAAAGGTATTTTAGGTATTTCACTCCACTAATCCTAAACCTAAACCTAATTTGGTTCTATAAATAGACCCTCTTAGGTTATTGGGTTGTCATTAACCCTTAAAGCCACCAAAACTAAGAGAAAAGAAAGTAATTAATTCAAAATTTGTAGGGACCAATTCATAATTTTGAAAACTGTGGGCTTCCCACTGTAATTTTCGCAAAGCCAACGGTGACGGCAAACGGAGGCCGTTCGATCCAATGGCGAAGTGCGGATGGGCGACACGTGTCACACTTCGAGGCAGCGAAGGTGCACGCTAGCGGGCTCGCTTGTGCGAGGAGCGATCATGCGCAACGTTTGGATGCGCGACGCGTGTTGCGGTCTGATGGCGATGGATGACATAATCAACATCATTGATCATAATAATGCACTATTGTCAGGTTTTTGTCCTCGGCAATGGCACCAAAAATATTATGAGCTACAAACGTGTTGCAATAAAAATGGTGTTTTAAGTGTTGTTGCTGTAGTATAATTGTCACAATGCAAACATATGTTGCGTCATTTTATTTATTTACTTAATTTTTATTGGTTTATTAAGTTATTCACTGTGAGGCAGTTATTGATATACATCATTCTCTATGTCCAAAAATTTTATTTACAACATGAATTAATGAATCAAACAATGAATGAATTGGTTAATTATATACAAAAGAATTCCTCCCCAGTTCAATCTAGATTTTTATGTGGAAGTGATCCATCCAGTTCAATTTGCATTCCTCTCCAGCAGGTCCTTACAAGAGTCTTTCATCATGGCCTAGGAGATGGTGTGTGGTTGGCAAAAAAGGAAGTGTAGAGCTTTTATGTGGAAAGTTGACTTCCGTAAAGTATATGACTCTATTTCTTGGCCCTACTTATGGGAAGTGTTTAAGAGGAGAGGATTTCCCCCTCTCTAGATTAAATGGATGAAAAGGTGCATTACAACTACTTCTTTCACCCCCTTGATCAATGGGAAGCCCTGTGGAGCCTGGATCCAACCTCAATGTGGGGTGAGGCAAGGTTGCCCTTTGGCACCCCTGATTTTTAACCTTGCTGTTGATAATTTAGCAAGGTATGCTTGCAAACTTGCTGAGGCAGGAATTATCAGAGGATACTCCCTCTCTAACAAGAGTGCTATAGCCCCTATACTTCAATATGCAAATGACACGTTTTTTTTTGTGGAAGGATCTATAGATGAATCCTGTGCACTTGGCCATATGGTTAACATATTTGGGGACATCTCAGTTCTGAGTCTGAACAGAGAGAAGTCCAATCTGGTGTGTTTTGGATTAACTGAGATAGAGCAAGAAGATATCTCTGCTTCTTTGGGGACCCCTTGCATTAATCTCCCCATCAGATATCTAGGGTTGCCCCTGAGATGTTTAAGAATGAAGAAAAGAGACTGGAACAGCCTGTTTGACAAGATCTCAGTGAAGCTGGCTGGATGGAATAGCAGATTTCTTTCCAAGGGTGGCAGACTCATTCTGCTTAACTCAGTGATTACTTCCATCCCTGTCTTCTATTTCTCTATTTTCAAGGCTCCAAAATCTGTGTGGAAGCGCATGGATGTATTGAGGAAGAGGATCTTTTGGAGAGGCCTCAAGCATGAAGGCAGATTTCTGCAGCCTCTATAATGGGAACAACTCTGTCAGCCCAAGGAAAGTGGGGGTTTGGGAATCAAATCCTTAAAAGAATTCAATGAGGCTTTGCTACTCAAATGGGCTATCAAAATTCTGCAAGGGGAAGAGAAACATTGGACTGAATTGATGAAGGACAGATATGGTCGGTCCAATAGTGCGCTAAAGAGATTGCACCCTACCAGATCATCACCCTTTTGGAAGTCTGTGGTTAGAGCTTTGAAAGATAATTGGCACCTGCTGCAGTCGATTTTAGGAGATGGCAGAACTTTCAACTTCTAGAGTGAAGGCTGATCTCTGCTGGGTGCTCTGAAGGAGGCTTACCCAAAGGTCTTTGCTGGAGCTAGAGACAAAGAAAGTACTATCAGCTACTACTAGTTTAAAATCAGGAACTGCTGGCAATTGAATGAAGATGAATCCACCAGAATGGGCACCTGGCTATGGGAAGAAAGAAGGAACCCGATTTCTGACCTGGAAAGATTTAAACCTAGGCCTGGAGTGGATGATAGCTATGTCTGGGATGGGATATATACAGTGCAGTGTGGATATAGAAAGATTATGGAGGGAGACAGAGGTGAGAGCTATGATTATATTGACAAAAAAATATGGCTCTTGAAGATTCCCCTCAAAGTGTAACTTTTTCTTTGGTTGTGTAGGAGGGAGGGCTTGATAACAGGTGATCTAAGACACAAAAGAATGGGAGCTACTCTTCATGAATGTCACCTTTGTGGAATGCACACTGATAACCTTAGCCACATTTTCTCGTCTTGCCTGATTACTGATGCAGTTTGGAGGAGGACTTGCCAGGAACCACTCCCCTCGTGGGATTCCGTTTGGCATAATTTTATAGTGATGGAGAGGCCACATCTGCGTATGGCTGCAACTCTCTGGTGTGTGTGGAGGGCAAGAAACAAGAGGCTTTTTCAGGAGAGATCAGTTTACTGTGACAAATTGTAAATGAGTGCTGGTCTCTCATACATAGGTGGGGATCTGAATTGTAAATCTTCTTAACCTTTTATCAATAAATTGTCCTCCCGGATTGCTATCGTAAGACGATAGCTTTCCTTTTAGTTTCAAACAAAAAAAATATATACAAAAGAATTAATTAATTCTACCTACAATGCCTTAAACAAATTTACAACTAACAGGCATTAAAAACTAATTAATAGTACACTATGTTAATTATATAAGCTAAATTATATTAACATACCTAATATCTTTAGTAACATATACTATATATACTGTAACATATACATGTCACTATAGCATTAGTAAAATATAGACAAAACATAAGGCAAAAAGAACTACTTATACTAACATATATACTGTCTACAGTGACAGATTCACTTTAGGTTATTTATATACAAATAAGGCTCAAACAAATACTTACTACTCTATATATATACACACATATATATATTATACCTATATGTATACACTATCTACATATATGTTATTTATTATATATATACAATTACTATTATACATATACTATGCATGTACGTATACAAATACACATCCACACATATACAAGTACACACTGTTCACACATACACACGAGCACACTCACACTCAACTCTCAACACTTAGGCGCTCACACTCAAGGTTCTCTCCTTTCTTCTCTCTAGGTTCACTATTCACTAACCCAAAAATTGGGTTTTTGATGGGCAGCTCAGTTCAATTCGTGAGATACACAACACCTCATTGTGGTGGGACCAAACCACTACTAGAGACGAGCCCTAGTTTACTTAGTTGTATATTCATGTGCATTTTTTTAGGCCCAATATCAAGCCCAGAATGGGCCCACTACAGTAAATGACCCCCAGCCTATCACTGTTCACAATATATGCTCATGTATGCTCGAGATCAGAAGAGAGGAAAGAGGATGTGGGATATATGTGCACCAAGCATTGACAACTAAGCAGCCTTGGCACATTATTCCTTTTATACCACTTTGTGTGGTTGCATGCTCACGATGTGGCACTTTAGAGCAGCCTTCGCTTAAGCGCATCTCAGCGCTTTGTTTGTTTTGTTTGTGTGATTTTGGCCTTCAATTTGAGGGCCATAATTAATTCCAAATTTTAAATAAATTATATATTTACAAAACCCTAATATAATTCTACATAATTGTATAATTAATTTAGGAAAATAAGTTATTTAAATATATCTTAAAAGTAGTTAAATTTAGGACATTATGTACGTTAAATTAGAGTTTAATTTGTTAATTAAAGTACAAATTAATAAATTAATTATGCAATTGAACTTATATAGAGTTAATTAACATATTAAGGCATTTATTATACATTTTTAATTTATTTTAGAGTCTTTATTTTAATTTATATGCATTTAAATACATGTTTTAAATATATATACACATATTTAAGTTATAAATACCGTAACATGATACAAATACAGTATAAATAGGTAAAACATAGTTAAAATAATATTATACAGGAGTACATGATAAATTACTTCAGTATTAACTTAATTTGCTAATTTATCTTGTTTGAAGTTAATAATATACCTAATTAACTTAATAACTTAATTACCTACTATAATTACACAATTAAATTAATTTACAGGTATAATATAGCATACATTAATTGGTTAAAATGCATATGTATAGTATTACAGGTGGTTATAGGTATATACATAGGTTTTTTAAATTACTTAGTATAATATACATTTAAGTTAATATAAATTAATATATAATTATACAATAAGATTATATATATAGTAAATCATCCTAAATACTTAATTTAATATATAGAATACATTTATAGGTTATTTATGTACATTATTTACATATTTTACAATATATACATATAGCTTAATATTAAATTATATTTACAAGTATAAACTACTATACAAGGTATTTTTGGGCATTTTAGACATTTTCTGATTTCTATAGTTTTTTATATGTATAATAGAGATAGGGGATGAGAGAGAAAGGGTAAGATGAGAGAGGAAAGGCCTCTTTTTAATATTTTGAGTTTGGTTCTTTTATTAAATTCTAAAGTAGATTGAACCGTCGACTGGTATATTCTACCAAGCCGGGAGTTCAGAATACTTTCAAACTTGGCTAACACCTAAAGAAATACCTAATCTTACTCAAGATAGGTTTATTTTATTTATTTATAATTTTTTTAGTATTCTCAATCTCATACAAATGAAAGCTTAAAGTGAATGAAAATAATGAACCTAGCCTTCTAATTCAGTCCTAATGGCTAAAATTGCAGTTTAAACACTCATGCACACTTAGCACACAATTTGAAATATGCTTAATCATTTAAACATGATTTCCAACTTGATTTGCATTAAATTCACATTTGGCCAGTTATACACTAAAATTTTAGCTGACAATGAATCTAATGAGCGTAAATAAGCATTTCAAACTAAATTAAAATTCATTTTAGGTACATGAATGCTTGTTTTAAGAGTATCCTAGCAATACACACATATCAACTTTATTAAATCCGTAATTACAACACTAATTCCACTCAAATCCCTCTCATTCAGTCCAACAGTACAGCTACTACTTCAGCAGTCTTTGCTATTGCTACTAATTCAGCGGCCAAGAGCTGCTGATGTTGCTTCTTGACTCAGCTGACAACTCAACGACAAAAGCAGGCTTGAAGCCTAATCAGCTACTCTAAGAAAATCTTTTCATAAATTCCCTTGAACTTAGAGGTTAAATACATTTCAAAGTCACTTGAAATTCAACTTGAAAGCTCTTCATTCAGATCAATGTTGGACTAATACATATTAACTCAGTCCATTTTGATTTATCCATCTTAAAATTTAAATCTAATTAAATCCATTCATTAAAATCATGAATATTGTTGCACTCTGAAAATCTGACAATCAGACTTTTTAGGAACCTCAAGATCAAGATAAAACTTTGTAAATCCAAGCCATTCATTTCAAACTATCGTAGAAAAATCCTTCAAACTCTGATTGAACCTTGAAAACTCATTCATAAGCCAAACTCAACGACATAATTAGATTCAAACCACTGCTAGAGCCTCAAACCAGTGTAGCAATTCTCCTTGGCTTTAGCATCTTAATCAAAAACCCAAAATTCAATACTTAAGATGGAAATTGTGCATTTCAAACTTAAACGACACAAATCTAATCAAATGATTGTAAGACAATCGCATTGTATCAAATTTAACTCAAATTCATTCTATTTACTCAATCAAACCCAAATTGAATGCAATTGTCTATAAATCACTTGATCGACCATCAAATCTATATCCGATGAAATCCTCACTTAAGATCATTTTGAAATCATGGAAGGGTCTTTTCAGACCAAATGGAATGAGTGAAAAGATCCTTAAATGGATTTGAGAGCAAATCCAAATCTAAAAGCTAGAAAGCTTCCAGATCTAAATTCAACTTTAATGAAGGGGTGAAATGCAATTTAAATTGTCAAGAGAAGAATGTGACAATGATATAGAGTGGTGAGGGAGCTGCATGAACAGTGTGACTGAGGTGAAACCTCTCTGTGATCAGGATTGATCAGAGAGGTCGAGATCGATCCTAAACTAAATTACTTCTAATCTACGCTAATGCATCATCAAATTCACATCTATACTACACCTAACTAATCTACAGAACACTAATTACTACTTAAATCTACTCTAGAAAACTGAAAAACCTAATCTAACAGAAGAATGGGACCTTGAAGAAGCACTGTAGCTAGTGGGTGCAACGAGGAAAGGGGGAGGATCTCCAGCAGTCTGAAAGCTTGCTAGTGAAGCTCAATGTCACCCTTAGGTGCTAAGTGATCCTTAGCGGCGAGGAGAGTCAGAGAGGGTGGAATTCCATCGTGCAGGCGGAGGAACAGGGGTAGAATGACAAGAGGAAACTAGAGTGGAAGAAAGTGCTCAGCTCGAGGATGTAGGAGGGAGCTAATGGTGCACATAGGGCTTAAGGAGTTGCTTAACTAGGCGAGGAAATGATTTAGATCACTGTGGTGGTGGATTTAGATGATTAGGGCATGGACGGTGATGATGCGAGGGATGCGTGGGTGAGAAGTTCAAACCAAATACCAGCCGCTAGATGGGATCTGGATGAAAATACGATCCTCCGCTCAAATGTGCACGAAGGATGGTGATGAATCGGCTATTGAATTGAAGGATCAAGGGAACGATGGCCATGATTGACCGTGTTCTTCGGGTTCATAGTGCAGCAAAATATCAAGCGAAAGGAAAATTTACACAGAAGTCCAAAAGGTCGAAACAGTGTAATAAATGTGTAAAAATCGATAAGTGGTTAGAAGTCAAGTGGAGCAATCCCTGCAATCTTACAACTAGGTCCCTGAAATCTATCAAAAAGTCCCTGTGGCTTTCAAAAAGGTCCCTGCAGGTTTTATGCATGAAAAAAAAATGTGAATTCCTAAGGACCTAAGTGAAAAGTCATTAATGTAAGGTTCTAATGATGTCCAAATGCCATGAGATTTTTATTGGACTTAATTGAACATTTAAAAAGTTAATTCAACCCTTGATTTGTACTTTTGAACTCAAGCTTGTATTCAATTACCAATTAGATCACCAAATTACACTTATTAATAGAATATCTCATTTTGTGAACTAATTATGCATTTTTAACACGAATTGGATGTTTTAGGCCATTTTCCTTAATTCTCACACTTAACCAATTTCTTGTGTTAATTATGCAGTGTTTAACCTAGTTTCTAGCTTAACTTAGGCATTTTAGCGATGATAAGCCACACCTCATCAGTGGATGGGTGCGCAAGCATGGATAGCGATCTGTGGGCAATCGCTCGAACCAACCAGTGCGCGACATGTGGTGCATGCATGGTTTACGTAGACCGATTGACATATTTACTTGAACCGGTTGGTTCAGCTACCACCTCGCATTGTTTTGGGTGATTTGAGGCCTTCCCGACCTCGGATTTTAACAAATAAGTTACCGTTAGAATTGTATCGACGTGTACTATGCGATGGTATACTTTATTTATTTTTTGAGTACTATTTCCTTTGTGAAAAATCAGAAACGTGATTAGGTTATTTCGACCCTATTTTTGGTTCGTGTAAACCTAGTTTTGCCCCTGATGCGTGCACAGATTTTGAGGCGAGCGTGGAGACTACCCCGAGGTCCTATGTACATGATTCAGAGACACCGTGACCCTCCAATGATGTTATGTAGACTAGCCTACTTCTCTTTTGTTTCCATCTAGTTTCTGGGTAACTGTAAACCTGTTTCGCTTGGTTCTTCCGTGTCTCACGCTTGTTGGTGTGCGTTTCCCTCTTTGCTGAGTTTGGAATATTCCTATGATAGTATGGTTTCTACTCTTGGGTACTTAAACGTAAATTAACTTGATATCTAATGATCATTGATCACTAAGATGTTAAAATGTGACCTTGTTATCTCATGCATGAAACGAACTCCATTTTCCATGAAATAAATTCTGTGGTGTTCATTAAATTCTAAATAATATGAGACCACTGACATAAATTGGAAATTATCTGTAAACTAAAAAATTCGAGGATAATGTGAATATCTATTAGATCTGTACTACTTAATGATGTAAACATGTTAGCCTATTTAATTGATGACAACAAAATGATACAGTTATTTGGAATTGATTTAACAACGATGGTTTAGTCAAGATTTAAAGAATGGATAATTGGTTTTAGTCCTGCTACTTGTCGGATTTGGTTGTAACTTTAGTCTTTTAGATCAATTTTGGGGCTGGTTTAGGGAGTTGCTGGCCTCCCTACTGTTGTTTCCCTACTAGGAGGGGGTGACGTAATAAATTGTGGAAATAAAATATAAACAATCTCACAAAAATTCAATCAAACAAGGTGCACAATTATTTTTAGGTGGAAACCCAAACTGGGTGAAAACCACCTAAAAATAATTGTGCACCTTATTTGATTGAATTTTTGTGAGATTGTTTATATTTTATTTCCGCAATTTATTACATCACCCCCTCCTAGTAGGGAAACAACAATTGGTATCAGAGCAAGTTCTTGCAGTTTCGGCGTAACAACCAAGCAAGAAGAACTATGGAGGGGAGCAGTTCCGCGAGCAGGATTTCCGAGGGGCAGTCCACCGTCCGACCACCCTATTTCGACTGGAACAATTATAGTTACTGGAAGCTACGAATGAAGACATGGCTTCAAGCCACCAAATTTACAATATGGGACCGTTGCGAGACCCCCTTCAACGTCCCAGAAAAACCCGCAGCAGGCTACTCACAGCAGCAAATTCGAGAACTCTCACTCAACGCGAAAGCTATGAACGCGTTGTACTGCGCGCTCAGCCCGGAGGAGTTCAATAGAATCTCGCAATGTGCCACCGCATACAAGATCTGGCACACACTCGAGGTAACTCATGAAGATACATCTAAGGTAAAAACTTCTAAACTCAATTTACTTTCACAAGAGTTTGAGGCTTTTTCTATGAAATCTAACGAAACTTTAAGTGAGATGAACACTAGGTTCACTCTCATAGTAAATAATTTGAAAGCTTTAGGGAAGACTTTCATCAAGGGGGAGCTTCAAGGGAAGCTTCTTCGTTCCTTTGGACCAGAGTGGGAATAGAAAGTCACCGCCATCGAGGAGGCGAACGAAGTAGAGGAGCTCAACATGGAAGATCTCCTAGGCAATCTAATGGCCTACGAGACTAAGTTGAAGCAGAAGAAGAAGGATACACCGGAGCCTAAACCGAAGAAGACTCTCACCTTCAAAGCCGCGTCGGATAGCGAGGTAAGTTCTGACGACGAAGACATTAAATTTTACTTAAAAAGTTTTCCAAGTTGTGTAGGGAATCAAAGAAGAAGGAGAAGAAGGAGAGCCCTAGACGTTGCTACCACTGCAACGAGAAAGGGCATCTACGACTAGAGTGCCCTCTTCTCAAAAAGGAGAAGAAGAAGGAAAAGGAGAAGAAATCTAAGAAGAAGGCATGCTAAGCCACTTGGGACGATTCGAGCTCGGAGGAAGAAGAAGAAGAAAAAGAAGAAGAAACCGCTTGCTTTGGTTTCATGGCCAGAGGAAGCAATAACGACAGCGAAAGCGGAAGTGACTCCGACAACGAGGTAAATTTCGATTTACAAGAAGCTTTTAATGAACTATTTGATGCTAGTAAATCATTAAGAATAGAAAACAAAAGTATTAAAAAGAACCTTAGTTTTCTTAAAAATGAAAATGATAGGTTAGAAAAATAACTTAAGGATATAAAAGCTAGTCCTAAAATTGATAACCTATTATTAGAAAATCATAATCTCATTAATGAAAATAATAAATTGATTGAGGAAAATGATAGTTTAAAGTTAGAAATCTGTGATTTAAAAACTAAGATGCATACTATAGAAAAAGAAATTGCATGTCTTAGGGAAAACTCTAACAAATTAATCAACAAAGTAGATAATTTATATAGCCCTAAGATTGAGAAAGGATCTCCATCATGGAGACCCGCTAACAGATCCGGATCCAAGCCCACTTGGATACCGAAAAAAGAATTGGAATCTTGTTTTGTAGGTTTCAGGGATAACTACAACACAAAGGACTGGACCTACAAACTCAAGGCTGGTCAACTCGAGTTGGGAGAACCAAGGAGTAGACCAAGGAGGAGAACGAGAAGACCGACGAGACGATGAACAAACGATGGCCCCGCCACACGTCGACCACCAGACTGGAGACCGACGCCAATGCCCGGGCCTCCAAGCTACGGATGGGAGCCCCATCCGATGTGGCATCCACCACCACCATTTGGGCCATTTTATTGGCCATGGTAGGTGAGGTAAAACCCTTTACCCTATCCTCTTATTATTAGCATTTAGATAGGGGGAGTTAAAAAAATTATTATGAGCTAATTGTCAATTTTTAAGGGGGAGTTGCAAGTTAGCTAAATTTCCTTTAGTAAGGGGGAGAAAAATAACAGCTATCTTATTGTTACAAAAAAGGGAGGACATTACTCTTGTTTAAAAGAAATTCATAAAATAGCATGTTTTAAGGGGGAGTTATAGGAAATGTAAAATCAATTAGACTTTTTGATAATGTCAAAAAGAGGGAGGATTTTTTGTATTATTATTTATGGTTTTGTCATCATCAAAAAGGAGGAGATTGTTGGTGCTAGAGCACCACGATCATTTATTTTGATGATAACAAAACACGTGTCATTTAACATTTGCACTTGAAGTCTTAGATTTCAGGTCAATTGCAAATGGAGACGTATTTAGACGGAGTTCGAGCTCGCATCCAGGATGGATTGAAGAAGCTTGATGGAAAACAAAGGAGATTCGTGAGGAGCGATGGATTAAAGAAGGAAGGAGATGAAGAATAGGATAGATTTCCTTCTCTTGTACTTTTTGTTTTTTTTCGTTTCTTTTGTTGTTCTTTATTTTTGTTACTTAGATTCATGTTAAAGAGCCTCAAAGTACCCTAACAGTAGTCCTAGGAACACCAGCACAACCCTAGGATACTTAGGTTTTCTGTAGAGAACTTAGAAAACTAATATAGGGTTCAAATAGCATTTCCAGACGTCTAATTCCAAGATCAGACGTCTGATAATGTGTTTTAAGACGTCTGACTGTTGATTCAGACATCTGATAACATTTAGGCTGGACATAGTTAGTTCTGTCTGATGAAATCAGATGTCCAGACCTTAGACCAGACGTCTTAGAAGACATCTGATGAATTTGCCAGACGTCCAATTAGTGGACCGTTGGCTGGCTTAGCGAACACTCAAGGATATGACCGTTAGAGACTTATCATACGTCCTTAGGCCTTTCCAAACGTCTGATAAATGACCGTTTTGCCTTGGCTGACCCAAAATCTCTTCTCAGAGATTTTCTAGTCGTTGCACTCTCTTGGAAATCCATTCCCACGAAAAAGTAGATTTCCAGACGTCCAGACATAGTGCTAGACGTCCTATATGTCGTCTGATGGACTTGCACTAGAACCTTGTTTAGATCTGATCCAAGTCAGGAAGAGACCCGCCCAAAATCAGACGTCTGACCTTATTTTCAGACATCTTAAAGTGATCTTCCAGACGTTTGATGCCAGGATCAGACGTCTGATAACACTGTCAGTGCAATCATTATTCCTGATTTCGGCCTGATTCTCTAGGGCTTTGCACCCAACGGCTATGGAAGCTTTCCAAAGCCTTCCAAAGCTTTCCTAAGGCCTCTATAAATAGAGAGGAACCTCTTGCACACAAACACACACCTAGACACACCAAGAACAAGCATTTCCATTCTTTTGTGTCCAAAAAGAAGCTCTTGCTCTCCAAGCTCAAGCTCTACATCTTGAGAGCATCAAGCCTTCGCGCACCCGCTCTCCCGCCATAGTTCCCGAGAGTGACGTTGCGCCGTTGCGTGGCTCACGCACCCGCGTCATCAATCCGACGCACTCCTTGCAAAGGGGAGTTTCCTAATTCCTATAGAAGCTAGGTTTAAATTACTTTGTTGGCTCTATAGGATTGTTGTTTCTTTATCTTTGCTATTTGGTTGGGTATTCACTTTGCGAATTTCCGTCTCCTTCGTGGGACAAAATCCTTCTTGTGAAGAGAAGGGGTTTGAGGTACGCTACCCTCGTGTAAAGTAGCGTGGTTGTAATTGAGGTTGAATCACCCTCGTTTAAAGTGATTCGTTTAGTGGATTTGATCAACTTGGTTGATCGGAAAATCCTAACTCGAGAGGGTTAGGTGGTGGTTTTCACCCGGTTTGGGTTTCCATCTAAAAATAATTGTGCACCTTATTTGATTGAATTTTTGTGAGATTGTTTATATTTTATTTCCGCAATTTATTACGTCACCCCTTCCTAGTAGGGAAACAACACCTACAACTCTTTGGTTAGGCTTAGCAGCTAATTGGGATAGCGGGATGCATGGCTCGAGGTTTGGAGTGGTTTCTTTCTCGATCGATGGGTGGGTCATTGGCTGTTTGTGGTTCAGTGTGCATAGTGCTTGTACGTGTTCACGTTACACAACGTAGCTGCCGCCCCTTTCTGCAATGACCCCAGGGTGAGGGAGAGTGGTGACTTGATGGGTATAAGCTGTCTCCCTAGCCAAGAGGGTGGCTTATACCGGTCTTGCACCATAGGAAGTTACACGAGATCGTCTTGTGCCCAAAATGTCGATTGATGGATTGTGAACTAAAATAATATGGGTAAATTGTATAAATGGAATTGGATAAGTAACAATTTGTAAATACATAACTACTAATATAGTACCCTCTTTCTTTTGCTCGTCACTGTTGCTACTTGTAGTTCTACTCTACTTATTTTTTGCCAACGTGTTCTTGGGTTCCGTACTCAGGTGTTCTTGGCTGCTAGCTACCATTTATGCACCTCTTGGCTTACGTACTTACATTCTATGGTAAACCCTCTGGTCAGTACTTCGCTCTTTTTATTTCATTTTGCTTTACGTTTTGTTTTATTATCTATTGTGTTTTATGACTGTGTTGGGTGACTGCGATCTTGTGGGTGGTTTGTGCTAGTTGTTAGCACATGACGACTCAGGTTTCGTCGCTTGGCGGGACTCGGTCATCACACTTGTTGCTACTACTATTTCTTTTTTAATGGTACCAATTGGTACTGGTACCCATCACCGATACTGGTACCCATTGGCTGCAGCAAACTTCTGCTAATGGTAGCAAGTACTGATACTAACAATGAGTACTGGTACCCGCCCATTTTTTGGTTGGACCTGTATACCAACCAGTACCGATACTCATTACCAGTATCAGTACATGTAGGCTTATGTGTGTTCTATATAGTGCACATAATACCGGTACTAATGACCAATACCAGCATCTATGAATATCTTCTTATAGTTTCCTGATGCTCAAATACTTGTTTCTTTTATTATGTTTTTTATGTTCAAATGGCACCAAAGTCAAAATCAAAGGCTAAGGCACCTCAAGATTCATTTCATAAATTTTGTGACAATGATGATGCTAAAGCTAAATTTGACTTCTATAAGGGTTAAATCTTCATCATTGTCAACCTATTAAGTGGGGGGACTTTGTCGTCCATTTGTCTACTCTTAGTACTCATCTTTCATTTCAAAATCTATGTAACAATTTTGTGAGTCTTTCTTTACTGAGGTTCCTGGAGTTTATCCAGACATTAATTGTCTTTTCTTTGCGAACCTTAAAGAAATAGAAAATCGTGGACATCTTGTTTTGACATCTAATGTTTTCGGAAATAGGGTTTTTATCACACCAAAGTTTCTTTCGTCTATTACATAATGTCTAAACGAAGGCCACCCTTTTACAATCCTTAAGGAATAATTTTCAACATATTAAATTGAAAGTGCCCTACTTGAGCCTTATTATCAGGGCAAACCACTTGTGCCTCGAAACATGACCATTTTTGCTCGTATTGCTTTTCATATTCAAGCATGGATTTTGAGAGCAAAGTATTCTGGATTTCATAAAATTCCCGTTGATATTGTTCCTCTTATTTATGCTATTGTTACGGAATTCAAAGTTAATTGGAATACAATGTTTATTCATTTTCTTTGACCTCATTACAGTGCTTCCGCTCTTCCACTTGACATTCTAGTGTCTTATATTCTCATTAAAAGTGGAGTTCATTTGTCCAACTTTACTCCACTTAGAAAGGTGGTCTACTTTAAGTGGTCCACGCTCAAGAAAATGGGAGTAAAGTCTCTAAGTGAAAAGTTCGATTCATCAAATAATGAGGAAGAGGATGATGAACCTATGAATCCAAATGCTCAATCCTCTTCTCAAGCCCCAGGATCCTCATCTAGTACATTTGTTCCAATGAGATCCCTTTCCTGAGGATGAGATTTCTTAGACAAATCTTATTCACGTTTCAGGCACCAATCCCACCATGATAAACACCTTTAATTATATTGGTCAAAATCTCACATATTTGAACTTTGGTATGCATCAATTGGAATGCAAGTTCCATGATTTCTTTCTTTCTCTTGAGTCTTTTCAGCGAGTCCAATCAACTCATAGATCAAAGTAACGAACAAGGACTCAATCCAAAGCTTTAGCCGCTTTTGGGGAAAGCTGAAAGAAGCACTTTCAAGATCCCTATGAACAAGTTTATTACGATAAGGAAGAAGAGGCCATTCTTCCAAGCAGAGATGAAGAAGATGACCAAGAGATCGGTGATGAGGACATTCCATATGATGAAGATGGTAATGAAGATGATGAAAATGATGGTGGTGATGATGACGATGGCGAGGATGATGATGATGGTGATGATGCTGCCGTCATCAACACACTTCAACGCCATTATACCTGCAAGTGCCGCTACTTGTCTTAGATGTTTTCTTCTTTTGGTTTTATTGTAGTTTGAATCTATCGGCTCCATGGTCTAAGAAACTCTTGTTTATGTTTGGTAGATGAAAACAATGGTGATGATTGTTGGTTGAATGTTAGTTTCTTATGTTTTAATGTTTATGAAACTTTCTATCATGTTTCATGTTATGACTGCTTATAGAGGTTTTTAGTATTTTCTTACTCTTTTAATTTTGTTGATTGACAAAAAGGGAGAGACATTAAGATGCAAATATA
This sequence comes from Thalassia testudinum, assembly GCA_037157565.1. NCBI lineage: Eukaryota > Viridiplantae > Streptophyta > Magnoliopsida > Alismatales > Hydrocharitaceae > Thalassia > Thalassia testudinum. The sequence continues at coordinate 76,478,682 of JAZHRO010000050.1, forward strand.
CATATTTAAAGAGGGAGTATATTTTGATGGGACGTTTTACTCCTATGGAGTTTATTGTTTATCCTTGTCTTTTTAAGTTTCTATCATTATAATATGTATACTTGTTTTGTCAACATGAAAAAGGGAGATATTGTTGGAACCTAGTTTTACATTCTTCTAAGTTTTGGTGTTAACAAAACTTTTTTTGGTCTAATGATTTTCATGTGTCATTTTACAAGACCTAGGTATGGCGAGATAAATTGAGCAAACGACATGGTATGACAAATGATGGAGGATAAGATGTCTTAGGATGACTTTACATTAGATTTCTTTTGTTGTTATTCTTTTAGAATATGTAATGCCTCCTCATAATCAATTGGAAATAGGTGTTAAAATTAATTAGAGATAATTAGGTATCACACATGAAACAAGTAATGTTTTCAAAATCTAAGTTTTGTGTGACTAAAAAATAGCAATGGTTAAACAATCCATCCAACAAGTGGTTTAAAAACATATCTATAATTAGATACTTGTTGCAAATACCAGTACTAATCATAAGTATCAGTACCTACAAAGCATAAGTTTGAGTTTTTAACTCAAACTATGAACAAGTACCGATACTCATGATAAATACCGATATATGATGGTTACAGTTTTGAGTTAACATACTCTAAGGATTTGCCTAAACCTAATAAGTACTGGTACCCATCTTTAGTACTAGTATACGTAGGTTACAATTTTGAACTATGTACTCAACCCATGAGTAACAAGTATCGATACTCAAGATGAGTAATGGTACCTGTTAAGTAGTTGGTACTCTACAATGAGTGTTGAGTACCCATACTTTATTTGTACTTGCTGTGGTAGTCTATGAGAAGATAGTATCGATACCCATACATGAGTACTGGCACCAACTACCCATTGAGTCAAATCTGAATGGTTAATCTACCTTAATGACTATTTGAATCATCCTTAATTAGCACCCAATGATTATGGAGCATGGGTGGGTGCTTCTTACCCTATAAATAGACCTTCCTTAGGCCATTTAAATTTCTACACACAAAATCATTCCTCTCTCATATTCTTAAGATTTCCTATATACTCAATTTCTAGCAAAAGAAAGAGAGTTTGTTGCTTAGTGAACTTGAGAGAAATTCTTTGAGGGTGCAACAAGTTCTTAGGCATGGAAATTTCAATTTGCAATACACTTAGTGTGTCATTTCTTTCTTTAGCTTTCATTGGTAATATCTTTATAATTACATCTTGTTGGGAGGTTTAGGTTTTTAGTTGTAAGCTTTTTTGTCTTTGCCTTCACCTGTACTTATTTATAATTCTATTCTTTTGTAATTGGGTTGAGTTAACTCATTAATTACTTATTATAGTGAATTAATTCCTTCTGAGTTGAGAGAATCGGGTTAAAAATTTTAAGTTGGGAGACTTATGTAGTGGAGTACCTGATAGATACACATCTAGCATGCTTAATATGTTTATTTTATGATATTTCCTATAATTGTATAGCATTGTTAAGTTATAAATACTACATATAATCATTTTAGGCATATTAGGAACATGCATGCATTTATTTGTACATATTGTAATTATATATGTTAATATATGCAAGAATAAAGTGGATAAAGATATGAGCATGAATATGCACAATTTATTGTTGAGAAGTTTGAGCACAATAAGAGAAGAATTTAAGAACTACCCAAAGACCTTGTCATAATGTTCCCTTCTACACCTAAGTTCTTTTCTCTCAACCTAAGAATCCTTTGCATCACAATTTAATTCCAAGGGAGAATAAATTTCCTTGAAAATCTTCGTATGAGGATAATGTGGTAAATCTTTCCAATAATATTTCTATATACATCACCTCATTACAATAAAATAGGTCAAAGATAATAAATAAATAATGACAATTACATCATCATATTTAAAGATTACAATAAATTTAAATATTTACTTCCATCTAATTTAAACATAATAACGATTTTAACCTGTTAAAATATTTCTATATAAACCAACCTGCCAACACTATCGGGGCTCCGATGCCGAGGCGATCTGGGAGGTGTGTCCAGAAGAAGCTCTATTTTTGCGGGACACGTGGCGGCGTAAGCGATTCGAAGGAAGAGGAGGACGAGAGCGATCGGGAGAGGAGAGGGAAGAGGAAGAGGAAGGGGGCGGAGAGGGCCGCGGCTCCAAGGAAGGTAATTGGATTCTCACTTTCTCCTGTTCTTTGGACTGTTATTAGTCCTGGTAGAGGAATCGATCGTTTGGGAGTGGTGTGAATGTGGAGATCGTTTTGCCAGCACGCCCTCATCCTTGCCGCCCTCCTCCGCCTCCTCCTCATCGTCTTCTTCCTCATCCTCCTCCTCCTCCTCCACGCCCCCTTCCTCTTCCTCCTCCCCGTTGCCCTCCTGCCAGCACATCCTCCGCCCCGCCGCCCTCCTGCCAGTACGTCCTCCTCCTCGCCACCCTCCTCCTTTTCCTCATCTTCCTCCTTCTCCTCCTCCTCCTCGCTCCTCTCTGTGAAGATTAAGAGTTCTTGAATTTGATTGATGTCGACACTTTGGAAGAGGTAGCGTTGTTCCTGATTGAACCAATACGAGGTGCTTTGCTACTTTTGGTTTCATTTTTTCTGGACGCAAAGGTAATTTCATTGCATTTCACATTTTGTAGCAGCGGTGTTGCTATTTGGTTTATTTGTTGTTTGATTGGAAGATGAATAGAGTTTGTGGTCAATGGTAAGGGTAGGAAAATTGTTTGCTTCTATTAATAACCATGATTTTTAAGGTCGATAGCTCAAAAACCATATGCAGTCATGATATCGACACCCTTTTCCTTGAAGAAATTGGAGCAGCTCAAACCCGAAGAAGAGAGCTCAGCAGCGTGATCGGTGGGCAGCACCCATGAGGGCGAAGTGGAAGAAGAAGCAAATGAGGAGGGTGAAAGGAAGCACTGAAATTTGAGGCAGAGGTCCAAGTAGTTTATCCATTATGAACCTCCTGTTGACATTTGTTCACCGCACTCATCATCTTGTTGAGTGTCAGTGGTATGATGTCAAACTGGGGAAAAGAATTATGTTTGCTTTAGTATTTGCTGGTCTTGATGTGTCTGCATAGACAATAGGCCTTTAGTTTATCTATCTTGATGCGTTTGGAACCATGTTTGGAGCTATATCTGCAAAATATACCTTGAAAATGCTAACAAAAACCATGGTGCAGCCACTTCGCCATCAATTTTCCCCTACTTCTGTTGCCAATAAGTTTAGTAGTTTGATTATGAGGGCCATGACGGTAGAGAGTGAGACAATGAGCCTTGTTGAACCATCTATTGATCTTAGAGGTAGGTCATTCTCTTCCTGTCAACTCTGTGAAGTTCTCTTCTCTACATTACATACCTTTGACAATTGGTTTTATCATCCATTCTTAATTTTTGTGTCTGTCAATCATGTTACTGCTAAAACCCTTGTGACTGACAGGATTATTTAACCACTCAACATTCACTCAAACGATTAATGTAGATGAAACTTAAAATCAACTTTTGGGACTAGATAGCATAGTTGTTAGATCTATCGCACTTAGGAAAGCAAATAAAATTCTATGATATTTCGTGCAAAGTTGTCCAAGCTACACCGTGAAAATTGTGTAGGGAAAAAGGCTTTTATTCCCAGAGTTGCAGATAACAATGGATATGGTTGGGCTATTGCAAAAGCATTTGCTGCCGTTGGTGTTGATATTTACTTCGGAACATGGGTTCCTGTATGTGTCATGACCACATAATCTGAATTCTTTGAGACAAGCTCAAGGAGGTGCAAATTTGATGAATCGTGTAAGTACATATGGCAATTTGCTTCTATTTGACTTGTGTAATAAATTCTGACATTGTCACTTTGGCAATTGTACTGCATGCTTCTTCTAGGTTACCTGATGGTTGTCTCATGGAGTTCAAAAAGGTTTATCTGTTGGATGCTGCCTTTACCTCTCTAGAGGATGTTCCTGAGGAAGTAAGAGTCACACAATCTGATATGTCTCTGTCATTCTTTTGCATTATTTTCTTCATGTGTGCTCTTGTTTTTAAATTTTATGTAGGCTGCCATCTGAATATTATTTGAGCAGATTTAGAGCATCAATACTTGTCACACAATGGAGGGCAGGCATAAGGGAATTTACACCCTAGATGACCAATTCAATCCTTTTAATATTTTCTAGATCTAATTGTTGGACCGAGGTCATTCTCTCATATTAGGGAAATTTCCCCTAATATTCAAATATTCACTAGATGGACTCTTAGTTAATAAGTGGTACTATTGGCTCACTTGTTTGTACTCTTTTCTGATCGTGGATTAGTTTTTAATTGTGGTAACACTTGCAAAGCATTTTGCTTAAGGATTGAAATGTTGGATGAGCAGAGTAAGCATTTTGTTTGTGTCCTTGTGTTAAGATTTTTCTTTTTACCAATTGGTAAGGAGGGATTTTGCTGAGAAGAGTTTGTTGTTGATAATTGATGATGATGGCCTTTCCTTTGGATATGATGGAAAAAAAAAGTGATCATGAAAATTTTCTTTATAAATGTGTTTTCCAACTAAAAACGTCAATGGCATCCCTTGTCTCTTTTTTTTGTTCTAGAATAGTCATTCTTTTTTACATTTGTGTGACAGGTAAATGTTTGCCTATAATTTTTGATGCATCCATTGATAGGTCCTAAAGATCCAATGAGTTAACAGCAGAAACTGAAAGAAGAGTAAATGAATTTACAAGCTTTACATAGTTCACTGTCTTGTAGTGACTAGCTAATGTACACGAGGATATTCTTAGATTGCAGATATCATAGGAGCAGATCTTGTGGTCAACCCAACTACCACAAAACAGTTAGAGTGATGGAAACTGAACTGAGCAAACATAGGCTTTTGTTTTGAGAGAGTGGATATACTCCTTGCATTTAGTTTCAAGTTGATAAATTACAAGTGTTACTTTGATTGCATCATTGGTATTCCCCATCTTGATAGTGCCGCTATCACTTCCATTGGCAAACTTAATTAGTGGGATCAATTAAAGAGAACTAAATACACCAAAACACACCCCAAATGTTGACTACAAGTCACTTGCTTGATTAGTAACTCGACAACTTTCTTCACATGGTTAAGTATTCTCTATGGACAAATTTATTTTGATCTTGCGAGTGCAAAAATTGCTTTATGATTTCAGGTTATATGTTATTTTTTGGAACTCAGTTATATATGATGGAAGTGAATTTCTTTTCAGAATTCATTAACAATGTAGATCAAGCTGCACTTCAGTAAGCAATTCATCCTAGAGTGATTATTGTTTAGAAAAGACGTGCAAATTTAGTCATACCACTCTCTTTATAAAAGATTGTGTCAGAATTTGGAATTATTTTGATATGGTCATGCTGAAAGCAATTAGTTCCAGCTTTCTCATCCACAGATCATTGGTAAGAAATAAGTGATTTATTCATGCTGAAAACATTCTGTTCTATCCTCATTATCGTGTTCCTTCTGGTTAACAGTTGATTGTCTCATGGTCATAAGTTGCGTATAGATTGATGTTTCACGAAGATGTTTATCATTCTTAAATGCCCATTCTGTGCCACATGTTTGTAATGCATTATAATTTTTAGGCACATGTACTTAGGAGTTAGGAGCATGGTTTTCCTAAAATATATATGCATATCAAGTTTAACAACGTGATACTATGTCAGTAGAGTTCATTTTATATATGCTTACACATGAAGTATTAGTTATTATATTTGTAATGAAGTATTTTTTACCAACTGATTTTTTTGTTAATGATCTTAACTTTTTTTATGCATTCCCGATTTGTCAAAGAAACCATCAACCAACAACAGAAAAAAACCACCAGTGGGTTCTTGTCACATTGTTTGAGCATTTGGAATGGTAAGCTTATATCAGAACTATTGTACTTAGATTATTGGGTATTTTTTGTAGGTTACAATTTATGATGTAATTAATTACATGAGTTTGAGATGGTTGAAATTACTATTAATTTTGAATGCACATTTTTTTAGGACTCAACTTGGGACCATTGTTTCGCTAATCATTCAACGAGTATTGGCATGGTGCTTTTATGGCAATTATCAATTCATACTATCATTGTGCTTCCATGGCAATTAGTAAGTGCTTGTATTCATTGCCTTATATTCCATTCTCCATTCTTTTATATTTTTTGGTTGACCATATAAAGGACTTGTATAACTAAGACTCATTTGATTGTAAGATTATTTTGATATTAATATCAATTTACATAGAGACAATCTTAGCTTTTAAACCCTTAGTCTTCACCATAATTATGGATGACTTGATGGAAGAGTCATCCATAAGGAGCCCCAACCATTTGTACCTTTTGCAGAAGGCTTTCTTCTGTAAAGTAAAAGGATGGGTTGTAAGGATTAGATGGAATCAACAAAAAATTTGAATGCTAGAGGAAAAACTTGGAAGCAAAGGGTGCTAAGGTCAAGAAGCTCAATTCATTTGGCTAAGACAAAATGAAAATTTGAAATATAAACTTAATGTGGGAAAAGACAGAAAGAGAATAGATAGAAATGTTCAATCCTTTGGTATTTTCATGTATTTATAAACTTGTTGATGGCATTTCCTTCTTTTTTTGTTAAAACTTCCACACATTCAATTGTCATACCTAGTGGCACGATAATATGGGATGAAGCATAAATAGGTTGCGAGGATCATTCATGGACAGGTTGCGATCTGACATCTAAGCATCAAGTGCAATTGTGATATAGCTTGTGTTTTTCTTGGTTATAGACTATAGTTACTTCTTGTTTTAGGCACTACTTTTTGTGCATCTCTTGTAAAATTTAACTAGTTTTATGTTTAGTACATAGATTCTCAAAAGGTTTATAAATGTAGCTTTTTATTTGACTTGTTTATATGTATAATAGGCAAAGAGTGCAGGAACAATTAATTTTTGTAAAATTCTAGTTACATTGGTTGAAAGGAACTCTTAAAGTTTATTTTAGAAATTATATATTTCAATGATCTTTTGGAAACTAATAAACTTTTTAGTTCCTTTAAATATATGCTGGAATGAAGCATGTTCACAATTTTTAGGTGTATTTTCTGCAAAATTTTCATTTGAAAATTTCAATTTGTGAGAAATATTTTGATTGATATTGTAAAATAAAATTTTATTTTATAGCTAATCAGCATAAACTATAAGTATGATACATTATAAGTGTTTTAAAGGATGATTAATAATTTTTTGTATCATTTTTACATTGCGATTAATTAATTGTTGGCATGTTATTTATAAGGCGATGAAAAAAATAGTTGTTAAAAAAAAGTAAAGATAACGAAAACATTCGTCGCTAAATTTAAAGTGTGTGACGATTTTATTCGTTGTTTGAATTTGCCAACGAATATATTATTTGTTGTAAATTTAACAATGGCTCGTATAGCAACGAATGTAGCAACAAATAAATTATTTATCGGCAGGTTATATAACGATGATTTATACGTCGTGGCCTTCATAAGATATTTGTTGCCTTTGACCATTTTTATTGTAGTGCCTCTACTCCACGCTAATTCCTCCTACATCCACCCATGCAAATCACGCCTTACCCCTCCGCTGCCCATGCCCATGCATGTTAACGCCTCCCTCAACGCCATTTCATCCTCCATGTGTCCCCCAAGGTCATTTTTTTTATACCCCTTACACATGAAAATGTATCTTCCTCTCCAAGCTCTTCTCATCCATTCTTCCTCCTCCATGGGAGGGTACCACCCTCTATCTTCCTTCCCCTTAGTGATATGGGTATCACCCACCTCCCTTTATCAATCCATTAGATTAGGTCCAACCTCTCCCATCACCTTCTAGTAGCTAGAATAATCCCATTAGGTTCTCCTTTAGCTATCCTCTTCCCAATATTTTCCTCCATCAACTCCTCTCTGAGGTCCATTGATCTTGTCCTCAACTTCTCTCTGGCGTAATCCATCTTCATCGACTTGTGTGGCTCTTCATCAACTCTCCAATGATCTCTTCGGCCTCTTCAAGTTTCCTCAACCTATGATTGTGGATGGACACTGTCGGAAGCTCACCCATAAGCACCTCAAGAGAAGCCTTGCATCATCTCCTTCTCTCTCTCTTACATCCCCTCTCTTTATTTATCTATTTATTTATTTTATATATATCATGTTCTCTTTGTCATGGTTGTAATAAACATTATTCTTCAATGACATTATGATTTTATTTTGAGAACTTAAATCATCTCTTTGTGCTTGTGAATATCAATCAAAAAAATATAAAAAGTAAAATTACAAAGAGAAAAGTCACAAAGAAAAGAAAGAAAACCAAGGTAAGAAGTAATGATAAGCGATTTGCCTTCTTTTGAATGACTCTAGACTCATTAAGTTTATAGATTTTATTTGATTAGGATTTTCATGACTACGAGCTTTTAACAATTTATTTCGTGAATTTTCAATTTATTAATACTTAAGTGAAGGGAATCACTTTATATATATTTTTATTTTTGTGATTTGAATTTTATTTTTATATTTTTATATCACACAATTCATCTTCCTTATAGTATGCCATTGCTTTCAAATCCTACCAAATATACACAAAGTAATGTGCACTACAATAGCCTAGTTAATTGGAAGCAAGAGGCAAGAATCATATGAAAACTTTGCGAAGAAAAAGATCAGCCAAGACGTACTCCCTAAACATCAAACAATGCTAAACACACCCACTAGAATCATTAGCAAATAACATGTGATAAAAAAAATGGGGATCGAAAGTGCGGCTGTACGTGCAAACTCTCATGGAACTCAAAAGATATAAGTGGAAATTATTGCCTAAGAGGTATGAGATATATGGAGCGCATATATGAATTAGACAAAGATCGCATCACAACTACAAGGGAGGGAGATGTCCATGCATATAGAGTAGTCTATTCAAGAAGGATTTTCACACACAAATTTGCTGTCAAGGAAAATATACGAGTCACTGAATTTATAATATCCTGAGACTCAGTAAATAACATTTCCTAATCGAACTACCATTAATTTTATTAGCATAGATGTTTAGTTTTACTTATAATTGTGTCGAATACTTTACTAATTTTGCTTAATTCAGCTCTCTCTATTTGAATATATCTTCAGTTGCGTGGAATTCCAATATTAACACCTTGCGTGAAATTTCATAGCTTAATTTGCATAATTAAAAGTGAGTATAGAGATTCTAATTGAAGATTGTTGATCAATTTGCTTTGAGTGATATCGCATCCAAAAAATCAATATACCTCCACTTAAAGATTGTTGAAGTTAACGTATATATGAAATAAATAAATAAAAATATATGCATTTCCAACATTTTTATATGGATAAAAAATATTAAATCAAGCAAGTTAAACATGATTACGTAAGATCTAAAATAAAATAAAGATCAAATAACATGCAATAATATAAATAAATAAAATGAGAAGAGATTTAATTTTATTTCGATCGAAGTGTCCATTAAAGACTTCCCTTAGAGAAGGTATCGCCTCCTACAATACTAGTGCGTTGAGGTCTAACAAAATCCTCCCAAGGTGCAACGATTCACCTCTAAGATTCGACGCACTCCGATCTTGGATTTCCTCGAAAACTATCTTAGGAGAACGAAGCCGAGGCAATTTAGTTTTCAACTAAATTCTCGATTGATCTATTAACTGAATGGTATGATTAATCAAAAACTTTTCGTGGATCTCTCAATCTCCTTGTGCAAGATCAATAAAAGTGATTAGAGATTTTTCTACTAATCTCACGTCGAATGAATGCACCAAGAAAGATAGATAAGAACGAGGGAGAGAGCTTTTCTGCTCTTGTTGTATGTCAAATGAGAGCTCCCTTGTAGCTCTTATATAGAGCCCACGACTAGATGTTTAAGGAAATTTTCATTTTATGAAAACACGACAATTGATCGACCAATTAAATTCATTGATCGATCAAACTTCACTAATTGGTCGACCAAATCAATTGATCGACCAAACTAAATTCATTGATTGACTAAAACAATTGGTCGATCAATTTTACATTTTGATGGACCTATCCAAGTCAAAATCATGAGATTAAAAATTCGTAGCAAAAAGAGTCCAAGTTCCAAGCTCCAAATTGATTCTCACCCGAGCCTGAGCACGAGCCGGAGTCGGAGCCGAGGCGGGTCGCGTGCGTGTGCATGCATGGTCCCTAGCCCCACCTCTCACTCTTTGCTACATAAGTCATGGGAGGCAGAAACCTTTTACACCCACCAAGGGGTTTGTCCACTTCCATTATGGGACTAAAAACCTCTTCCAAATCTCACGGACTTCAACATAAATTCTCACGTCACCATATAACAATTGCATCCTAATTGATACAATTAGGCTATCAAATCCAACAATCCCCCATAAATTTATCGTTGAATTCAATGATAAATTCCTCGGCTACCATACTCTATTTTCAGTAAAGGTATCTTCCGGTTTAAACCCTTGCCTGAGTCATTCACATTCACCATCACAGGACTAAAGTGAAACTAGTCTTGAACTCTAGACTTTTGATGTGGGGTGTATAGTGGTGACAACAAAATGAAATTCTTGGTGATAATCTTCAGGGTTGGTGTTCTTAAAGGCCATGCACCCTTTCCTGTTTCATGAGTGTAATCGGGAAAGACTCTATTCCCTTACCTGCAGCTTACAGTAACACTCACATAGGTGGTGTTCTCCAAGGATGCATTACTCACATCCTGCCATAAAGGCTTGAACTCATTCAGAGCCTTTACTCTTCCTAAATTTGCAGCTTAAGGCACTCAAGCTTCCAGGGATTGGACTTAGATGTAAAAGTATCTAACAATGAGTGCCAACCAATTTCCCATACAACTTGTTACCACATTGAACCTACTTTGTGGGATCTCCACTCAGTTAGGTTGGGTTGTTGATACGGGTGAACTCCAAATGGGTTTCAGTCCCATCTCAAGTATAGACTTAAGGACTAAAGATCTATCAAGTCCTTTAGTAAACGGATCTGCTGTGTTATCATTGGATCCTATAAATTCCACAGCAATCACTCCTTGAGACATTAAATCCCTTACAGACTTCAGTTTGATTTGGATATGTCTATTTGTTTTTTGATTAAACTTTAAACTCTTAATCCTTGCTATAGCAGTCATGCTATCACAATGCAAAGATATCGCAGGAATTGACTTTCCCACCATAGGGATTTCTGTAAGAAGTCCCTTTAGCCATTCAACCTCAATTCTAGTGGTGTCCAAAACACATACTCAACCTCAAAGGTAGATCAGGCTAAAAGGGTCTCTTTTGTAGACTGCACCACCAACAAGGGTAAAGACATACCTTGTAACACCATTACTCCTGGAATCCTCTATTTGACCGATCCAACTTGCATTACTGTATCCTTCCAAAACTGAAGGATATTTACCATAATGCAAATTAAGGGAAACAGTTCCCTTTAAGTACCTAAGTACTTGGTCTAAGGCATCCCAATGAGTTTGGTCAGGATAGCTTGTGTATCTACTCTACTTAGACACAGAAAAAGAAATATCCGATCTAATACAGTTTGCTAAATACATTAAGCTTCTTATAATCTGTGAATATTTTAGTTGTGAAACATGCATTCCACTTTTGTTCTTATAGAGAGTTTTTGATGAATCAAAAGAAGTGCTTACAGCTTTGCAATCTTCATACCCCAATTTCTCAAGAACCTTCCCAACATAATGAGATTGAGAAATAGCTATCCCCTCTGCTGACCGAATTAGTTTGAGGCCTAGGATCACATTTGCAACACCCATATCCTTCATATCAAACTTAATACCCAAGAATAACTTAGTTTCTTTCATAATTCTAATGTCTGATCCAAACAATAATATATCATCTACATATAGGCATAAGACAATACACATATCACCCTTAATCATAGAGTAGACACCTTTGTCAGATTTGTGACCTACAAAGTCAAAAGATTGTATAGTCTTATCAAACTTTTCATGTCATTGCTTGGGTGCTTGTTTCAAATCATAAAGAGATTTAATAGCTTGCAAACCTTTTTCTCCTTCCCAGGAGCTACAAATCCCTCAAGTTGGTCCATATGGATCTCCTCTTCAAGATTGCCATGAAGAAAGGCGGTCTTCACATCCATTTGGTGGATAGTGAGATTATAAATAGAAGCCAATGAAATAAGCATCCAGATATTAGTTATCCTAGTTATCGGAGAATAGGTATCGAAATAATCGACTCCTTCCATTTTCTTGAATCCCTTGGCAGCAAGTCTAGCTTTGTATTTTTCAATAGATCCGTCAAGCCTGAGTTTTCTCTTAAACACCCACTTGCACCCAATATTTAAACACCTTGGAGGTAAATCAACCAACTCCCAAGTGCCATTAGAGATGATTGAGTCAATATCATTCTTAACGGCATCTTTCCAGTGCTTAGCTTTAGAAGAAGCCATAGCATCACGATAAGTGGGGGGATCACCCTCGATTTGGTAAGTAATAAAATCACTTCCCAAATCCTTGGCAATTCTTGAACTTTTACTTCTCCTAGGTTTAGACTCTTCTACTTGATTGGGTTCAAAACGAGAAAAGCTGGCCCTCACATTAGACATCCTTTCCACTTGATCAAGAATAGAACTAGATGTGGTGGTTAGATCATCTGAAGTCACATTTTGAGGTAATCCAATTTTCATAGGGAAGGCATCCTAAAAAAATGTAGCATTGCGAAGCTCAACAATAATGTTGAAATCTATGCCTGAAATCTCAGATTTTACAACAAAAAATCTATAGGCATAACTATTATTAATGTAACCCAGAAAGATCGCGTCAACTATCTTAGGTCCAAGCTTCTTCCTCTTGTGTTCTGGGACAACCACTTTAGCAAGGCAGCCCCACATTTTAAGGTATTTCAAACTTGGTTTCATATTTCTCCAAACTTGGTTTCCTATTTCTCTAAGGGAACTCTATTTAGAATATGGCATGTCGTATTCAAAGCTTCCCCCCACATGTAAGTAGGTAATCCTAAGGTTTACAGGAGAGCGTTAACCATGTCAATCAGGGTCCTATTCTTTCGCTCTGCTATCCCGTTAGATTGAGGGAACTATACCAAAAGCTTGACACTGTTCATCAAATAAATTGAACATATATTCCCCTTCTCTATCTGACCTTAGTCTCTTAAGACTTTTCTCAGTTTGTGTTTCTTCTTCTTTCTTAATGATGAGGATTTACTTAATACCTCATCCTTAAACTTAAGCAAATACACATAGCAGTATCTGCTACTGTCATCTATAAAGGTGATAAAATACTTTTTATTATTCTTAGTCAACACATCGTTTGTTACGACCCGATTCTAGATCCCTACAGGACCCAAGATCGGCCCGCCTCGACTAATCCCAAGACCTAGTCGTTCAACGAGAAATAACCAAAAGAAGAAATTATTCCACAACCACAAGTATAATGTAACTAAGTAGAAAAATAATACAAAGATAGTAAAAGAACAAAAAATGAAATATCTCAATAATATAGGCCATCACAACTAGTACAATAGAAAGTAAAGTGGAAATATAACAGAATTTGTATTACATATAACAAATTACTCACTACCGCAAAAAGAAGCTAGGAAACAGAAGGGAAACACAGCTAAGGTTAGGCTCGACTGGGCTCAACTCCCTCTACAGCCGGTAGTGCTGGCTACTCAACTCCCTGACCTGAACAAGATTATAAAATTCCGTAGTCAGCTAATGTTGAGTAGAGTGGTAATTAAGCCATTTATATGCAATTAAAACAAGCAATTAATTAATTTCCATTATTATTTAGCACAACCAAGTATTTCTAAATTGTTTTGTTCTTTTATTTATCTAGCCATTTCTTGATCTTGTCTGTTCCTTAAGGGAACGATCTTGATTGCAGTCTTTTCTGTGATGTAGGATGTACACGTGGTGCTCTCCTGGCCGGAAGTCCCCCGTGGTAGTCCTACACCCAGTCAACCACCCCGAGGTTACGGTCGCGACGTAGCGGTGACTACAGCACGCACGATAAGCGCACGGGTAGCTAACCCGCACTAGCACATGGTCAGTAATTTTCGCTAGTGAGTACGCCTAGAGGTATAGCAGGAATAGTACAAGGCCTTGCCCTCTCAGAACAGGGGTCTCGCCCCTCCACAGTCCGCGTACTCTCATCTGACTATCCCAGTTTGCCCTAGTGGGCCTAATAAGAGTTTGTATAGGGCGGTTAGTCTTAACCTCGGGTCCCGTGGGGGGGCTAGCTCCCTCCCTACACTAAGTAGCTTACCTCGGTACCACGTACATGAGGGTCAAACAGGAGTCGGTGTAGAGTGACTAGACTTAACCCTGGGTCTCAACCCAAAGGGCGGCTAGCTCCCCTCTACACTAAAGGGACAGTTACTCTCCTTGGTATCGCGTACACAAGGGCCAGCTCACTTCTCGTCTACTTACTAAGTTCTTTCCGTATACAGGAGTTCTTCTCCTAATTCCCTGTAAGGTTCATGCTTGTATTCCTTTCGTTCCATTTTCTAACATTCCGATCTCACTGTTCACATTACAGGTTTTATTCTTATGACAGGAAGCTCATGTTTTACTAACTAAGAAAAGCATCCCATCAATAAACTAATACAATTGCTAGCAAGTTGGTTTAACATGAATCTCAAGGAAACAGTGTAGCTCAAGCAACATTCGTTCGCTTCTACCTTAGGGTTCATTTCACGTCCTAAGGTTCAATTAAGTTATTCTAAACATGCACTTTGTTTGATTAAAACTTGATATTAAAGCAAACCACTCTACCGGGAAACATGGGAGGAATGGGGGTTAGAACCGCAGGTCATGTTGCTTCCATGAGCCCCGCGTATTCAACTGGTTGGAGACCTATACAATTGACCAACCACATCAAACGAGTCCCAAACTGTATATAAGTGACACTAACTCGTAGAGAAACTTAAGCGGAAAACAAAGGTATTTCGTTTGCGGAAATCCGATTCCATTTGGACCCTAAACGGGCCAAAAACACACATACTATCTAAAATCAGACGTCTGGGACTAGACCCAGACGTCTTAAACGAACTCAGAACCTCACCTTTCTTTCCTGCAGCTTCCTCAGACGTCTGAACCCCTTCCGCAATCGTCTGAAGGGAGCCCTAGACGTCAAACTTTCCTTCCGATCGTCCAGGAGTGTAGTCAGATATTTGGCGATGTTCCTAGACATCCAAAAGTGCCTCGAAGGGTGCACTGTGTGCCTTTCTAATGCTCTGTACCTTTGTACGCACGCGTAGAGCCAAAAACAGCTAAGTGTCTCGTCTGCATGGCCTGAACCCGTGTAGAAACACGTACCTCTGCACTAAACATGCTTTCAGACGTTTGGCTTCAGCTCCAGATGTTTGGCCGATTCTCCAGACATCTGATACTGGAAAAAATCCAGTACGCAGAACCCTCTCGCGAGCCTTCTTCTCCACGCAGACTCCTCCGCTCGCCTGCAGCTGCTATGCCAGCAGCCTCAAGAGGTCGCGAAGCTCCCCTTCGTGAGCTCCTCCTCCTCACACGACCCTCTCCTCTCACGAGCCCTCGATCATGCACTCACGAGCTCCCCCTGAGTCTCCTTCTCTCCCATGCTCTTGCTCCTCGCTCACACTCTCCTCTCCTTTGCGTCCCGTCCCTCTTCTTCCTCTCCACTTGCTGCGCTTGGGGCAGGGGAAGAAGGTGGTTGCCGGTAGGGGGAAAGGAGATGGAGGTGGTGGCTGGTAGTGATGGGGAGAAAGAGGGTGTAGGGGTTTAAATAGGTGGTGTTTAGAGTTTTGGGTGAGGAGGCTGGAGGGGAGAGAAATCGCATGAGTGTTGCATGCGCGCAAAAAGCAAAAGAACGTATGGTTTTCCCTACTTTCAGATGTCCGGTCATCTATCTAGACATCTGGACAGATGTTTGATGAATATTCTAGATGTCTTATCCAACCCAAGAGCCGTGTGTCATTTCACCGTTAAATTTGCAAATATCTGTGTGTAGCAAATCTAAAACCTCAGTATCTCTAGTAATAGAGTGAAAGGCTTCCTAGTTTGTTTAGCCTGCACACATATTTCGCATTTCTTAGTTTTATTTATGCTATGTTCAGGAATCATTTTTAATTTCATCATTCTTTTTAAAGCATTGAAATTTACATGACCAAATCTACCATGTCATATATCACAAGATTCAATATTACTGCAAACAGATTGAATCGAATAAAAATTAACATTATTTAGAGCATTTCTAGATGATACATCCACATCATATCTCACTCTAAATAATAAATCAAAATCTACCAAATATCCCTTTTCATAAAATATTCCATTTCTCAACATAACAACTTTATTACATTTAAAGTTTAACTCAAAACCCTCTCTAACTAACAAGGAACCAGAAAAAATATTCTTTTTCACAGCAAGAACGTACAACACCCTGCGCAGTGTCCAAACTCTCCCTGAGGAAAACCTCAAGTCCATGTGTTCGAATCCCAACACCTTGGCTGCAAAGTCATTCCCCATCTTCGCAGTCCTGCCACTGCAGGTTTGATAGGAAGAAAAGAACGATCTATCAGTATAAATATGTACATTGGCTCCAGTATCCACGAGTCATTTAATAGAATCATGAATAACATAGAGTTCGGATTTATTGAGACATACCCATCGCTAGCCCCGACCTCCTCGGTGATCACATTCACCTGAAGATTCCCATCTGTGGTCTTCTGCTGAGCTTTATTAGAAAGACAATCCTTCTTTCAATGCCCAACCTGCCCACAGTGCTAGCATGGTTTGTTCTTGGATTTCTTCCGGATCTTGAATTTGGCCTTCGTTTTATTTTTATTATTCTTATTTTTCATTCTCCTTACCTTTAGATGTCATGACATTCACCTTAGACTTCACATGCATTATAGGTTTCTGTTTCATATGCTCTTCCTCAATAGCAATGGCTATCATCAAATCATCTAGAGAAATTTTTTCCTTCCTATGCTTGAGAGTCATCCCAAGGTCTTCCCAAGATTTAGGGAATTTTTCAATGATAGACATAACTTGAAACTTCTCAGGAAACTTCATTTCAGCCTTTGCTAAGCAATGGAGCAATAACAGAAATTCGTGTGCCTGCTTTGATACTGATTTACCCTTAGCCATTTGGAATTTAAGAAATTTTATGATAGAGTATTTTTCAATACCAAAGTCCTTGGTAGTATACTTCTTGTCCAACTTCTCCCATAGCCCCTTCGCAGTGGATGTGGATGTGCTGTACACATCAAATAGGTCATTGGACAATGCCAATAAGATACAACCATGACAATACGGTTGCACTCATTCCATACATCCACCGCCTTTTGGCTTTCAGGAGTGGATTTTTCCTTATCCAAAACCAGGCGATCGATTTCCAACACTGAGATCAAACTAATGATGGTCAACCAAATTTTCATGAGTTGTTGCCAACGCTTAAAATTTTACCCACCAAATTTCTCGGGCATACCAGATAAATCTACACGTGATTTAAAAGTCATTTCCGACATCTCAAATATTTTAGATCTAAGTGATACCTTCTCTAAGATTGTTGAAGTTAACACATACAGGAAATAAATAAATAAAAACATATGCATTTTCAACGTTTTCGCATAGATTAAAAATATTAAATCAAGTAAGTCAAATATGATTTGGCAAGATCCAAAATAAAATAAATAACAAATAACATCCAATAACACAAATAAACAAAACGAGAATGGATTATATTTTACTCCGATCGAAGTGCCCATTAAAGACTTTCCTTAGAAAAGGTATCACCCCCCACAATACCGGTGCGTCAGGGTCTGATGAACTCTTTCTAGGATATGACGATCCACCTCCAAGATTCGACGCACTCTGATCTTGGATGTCCTCGAAAATCATCTCATGAGAACGAAGCCGAGGTAATTTGGTTTCCAACCAAATTCTCGATTGATCTACCAGCTGAATGGTATGATCAACCAAAAACTTTTTGCGGATCTCTCAATCTTCTTGTGTAAGATCGATAAAATGATTGGAGATTTTTCTACCAATCTCATGTTGAACGAACGTACCAAGAAAGAGAGATAAGAACGAGAGAGAGAAGGAGAGAGGAGAGTGGAGAGAGCTTTTCTGTTCTTGTTGTGTGTCAAATGAGAGCCCCCTCGTGGCCCTTGTATAGAGCTTACGACTAGACATTTAAGGAATTTCTCATTTTATGGAAACACAACAATTGATCGACCAAAACAATTGGTCGAGCAAACTTTACTAATTGGTCGATCAAACCAATTGATCGACCAAACTAAATTCATTGATTGACCAAAATAATTGATCGACCAATTTTACATTTTGATCGACTAATTCATGTCAAAATCGTGAGATTAAAAATTCATAACAAAAGGATTCCAAGTTCCAAGTTCCAAATTGATTCTCACCCGAGCCCGAGCTAGGGCGGGGTGAGGTGTGCGCGCGTGCGTGTGTGGTCCACAGCCCCACCTCTCACTCTTTGCTACATAAGCCATGGGAGGCAGAAACCTTTTACACCCACCAAGAGGTTTGTCCACTTCCAGTATAGGATTAAAAACCTCTCCCAAATCTCAGTGACTTCAACATGAATTCCCACGTTACCATATAACAATTCCATCTCAATTGATGCAATTAAGCTATCAAATCCAACAAAGATGATACTCGATACTTGAAAAATAATAAATTTAAACAACCATAGAAATAATCTAGATACCTTCAAAGACCTAGAAACAACCATTTTAGAGAAAGCCTTCAACAAAGTTTATATACATAACTTGTGATTCTCAGATGAAACTGCAACAAACTCTGCAAAATGAATACGTTAGGAAGATATATCCTCGTTTCTCTCAAAGGGATCATCAAGAACTTTGGTGCTACACTCATCACTTGTCTTAAAAGGTATATTCAAAACCTTGCACCACTATCTCAGTTACATCTCTCAAGAAACTGGTCTACGTTGAAATTAATCCTTTAGAACAAGTAAATAGTGGTGACAAAGTATGCCCTGCTTTCAAATGAATGACAATTATAGCATGCCTCAACTTCATCCCTCTTGGAAAATACTTTATGCATCATGCTGTAGCGATGTACCACACCACAATCCAACATAACTCTCTTACGCTCAAGAACATCTATAGTGGAAGAACCATCATCTTCAACAAAGTTCACACACAAGCACAATAGCATGCAAGAAAACTCATGCTAAAATTTTTGAAAAATACTAATGATGAAAGCTTGAGACATCTACTCCTCAATCAATCAAGCATGCTTTCTTATGGAGGCAATCATAATTGGCCTTAGCTTCTTTATCATATTTCAATGACAATGCAAGCTCATATTGAGCCACAAATTACTTCAAAGTGGTCATAGAAGTAACATACGCATCAAAGTACGTAGGAGTTCACACTCTCTGGTCATTAAGTACTACGCATATTAGCCCCGAACAGATGATTGAGGAAAGTAAGTACCCATATATGCTGAATATCATACATCTCCAATAACCATTTATGATTCTCTAAACCTTTCAAAGCTAATGACTTCCTCCACTCATCCTCAAACTCTTCAATGGATAGAGAATCATATACAACACATTTCAAATCATCTTTCAACTTGACATAGTTAGGAAACTTATTCGACACATTCTGCATTATATGCCAAATACATACCATGTGCCTATGAGTAATAAAAAATACAACACAACTGTAGCAATTATTGCTTGTGCTTGATCTATCATGATAGCTTTTTGTGAAACACCTAAATCAAATAATATATGATGCAAACTTAATAAACACCAGCAACAAATTAGAGAAATAAATAGCATAAAACAAAGGAAACATGATATAAGATAAATACCTCCCATGTTGTAAAACATAGTAAAATTTTGAAGTCTTTTTCTGCATACGTGCAAAATGTTGGGATTTCCCTTGAGGGGTGGGGACTTAACGATACGACCCATGGATCCCAATGGCATCGCTGAAGCATGATAAGATCATCATTAAAAGCTTTTCTTCAAATCGATACTAGGATCGATGCTCGGAAATTCGAATAACAGAAACGAGAAACAACCTAGATAAACTGAAACCACATGGAAAGATCTAGCATCCATATCACAACACCCCAAGTGTTGTGCCTCCTTAAGTAAGTCCCAACCTCATAGGACTCCCTGAGTGTTGTATCTCCTCAAATAAGTCCTAGCCTCGTAGAACCCCCTTCTTCTCAACAAGTAGATGGGACCCTTCAAGTTGAGAACACTTGATTCTGTCATATGCAACGCGAACGCTTCACGCCTCACGAACTCATTCACAGTTCTCGAGGCAACTGTTGCCTTGATTCCTTTAAAGAACATCCCTGTCGAGGATTCATAATCCTTAAATAGAATCAACATATGTTTGGTACTCTTACCAGACATTTGATATGCCTTGTGGACTTCTAACGAGAGTCCTAGACATCCAAAACTCAAGAGATCTACATGTCCAGAGAGCCTTTCAAACATCTGATGAGGCTCCTAGACATCCAGAATCAAAGGGAGAAGGAGGGATGTGATGACTACTCTCTTCTCTTCTTTTATAGTGGAGGGCTTTTGGAGGCACACAAATTAGGCATCAATCAACTAGGATTTCCCATTAGGTGTAGGGAGATATTTATAGGGTTCCAAAACCTAATCCTAATATGATGGGGTCCCTTAGATCTCCATCCAAGGGTTAGAATCTAATCCTACTTAAAATTTATAGGATAAGCCCAAAAAAACTAATGGAACCCTTGGATTTTAACATAATCAAATTAGGTGTAATTGATCGTCAAATTAAATGTAATTTAACTCCTTAAATCACGTTTAATTTATCTTATAAGTAGGAAACCATCAAAATCATTATTGGTTTCATCATGCCAATAATGAAGAATTTAAAATTTGTGAAATTATGGTATCACACCTGAATGTGAAGTGACCTTGTACGGATCTTACTTAACCACAAACACAAGATCAAGCATTCCAACTAAACCCCTTCACAATATATACAATAAAATCAAATCCACAATATACACAAAGATTTATAGTGAAAACCTTTACAGGTAAAAACCATTACTTAAGTCTTCTAACTTAGGATTTTCTTAACTAGACAATGCCGGTCAATCCACTAACGTAACAGTTAAACGAGAGTGACATAACCTCTTACAAATCACTTCTCTTTAACACCTAAGAGAAGATAAACTACAAAATTCCTAGACAACTTGGGTCCTAAATCAAACAAAGAAAATAAAGTAATACAAGTGTATTCCTATGTAACCTCAAGAAATAAAAATATGCAAATCATGCTTTTCTAGAGGTGCAAATGACGTGCTTTGAGGAATTTTGGAAATGGATGCGAAAGCACAAAAGCCTCTTTGAATCTAAAGAGAAATAATTGAAGCATTTTCTCTTATGGAGTGGCTTTGAAATTTGTATGTTGAAAAGACTACCAACGGGTCCTATTTATAGGTGAAAACTGGCCATTTCAAGAATGTTTTTTAATTTGATTGATCGATCAATTTAACTGATTAGTTGATCAATTTGATCTTTGATTGGTCAATTAATTTGATTTATCGATCACTAATTGATCAATTAATTTCTTGATTTGTCTATCATCAACGAGAATATCAGATTTTACCATCAGGCTAATTTGGTCGATCAATCTAGGAAGATTGATCGATCAATTAATTTGATCGATTAATTAATTTGATCGATCAATTCTAATATTTGGTCGATCAAAATACTGCCTAAATGTTGATTTTACGACTTAGAAAATCGTAAAAACATTTTTGAAGTTCCTTACATAATTTCTAGGCTCAAACACTTAAACTAAAAGATACATTGAATCTTCAGTAATCTTCACTTTGATCCACCTAGAGGATAATTAACTTGATTTGTATGAGCGCGATCTTGAAAGATTAGTTCACAATAAAAAATAATTTTGTTTCATCAAAACAGAGGTCTCAACAACACCTTCCTCAGGTATTCCAAATACCCGTGAATTATTTACACTAGAAGACATATGTAACACTTAGGATTAAATTCCCAATTCACTGTTCAACTTATCATGGGTTACACATTTTTCATATTCTCCTTGTATCATTAGGATGAAAAGGAAGACCAAATCATTTCCTAAAAGTCTGTCTTCTTCTCTTTCATGTTTGGATCTAATCAGGACTCATACAACCATGGATGGAATTTTGTACTTCCCAATATGCATGAAGCATGCTCGAGTCTCCCGATCTACTGCATGTGTACATTTATGGTACAAGATCAATGTGATCGCTTCAAGATATCATGTATCTCCTGTTGTCACGACCCGTCCCAAATCACGACAGAATCTGGGACTGGCTCGCTTTGGTTTATCCCAAGATTTAGTCGTCTAACAAGAAATAACCAAGTAACATTCAACAAACCACACAAGTACAGTAATTAAGTAAAAAGAAAGTTTCAACAGGTGGAAAGAGAACAATGACATTACAGCCATCACATCAAATAGTACATGTAACAGAATGCAAACTATAAAGCTCACTAGCAGGTAGTAGAACTAAAACTAGGCTCGACCACGCCCAGCGTCCTCAGCAGCCGGTAGCTCAGGCTGCTTAAATCCTTGACCTGTACAGAATATATTTGACTGGAGTCAGCTAAAGCTGAGTACAGTGGTGGCTAAGAATTAACATGCATTAACATAAAGTTTTCCATCTTCTAATTATATTATACATGTGGGTGTGTAGAGATCTCTAATTAGGATTTGTTAATTAATCATCTGGTTTCCTATAGGAACGATTTTGCTTGCAGCTTCCCGTGATATAGGATGCCCACGTGGCACTCTCCTGGCCGGGGGAGTCCCACCGTGGTAGTCCTATACTCGGTCTACTACCTTGAGGTCATGGTCGTGACATAGCGGTGACTACAACACACGTGATAAGCGCACGGGTGGCTACCCCGCACTGGTACGTGGTCAGTCGTTTCCGCTAGTGGGTATGCCTCAACGTACAGAGCGGAACAGTGTAGGGCCTTGCCCTCTTAGAACAGAATAGGGGTCTTGCCCCTCCTCAGTCCGCGTACCCTCGTCCGACTACCCCAGTTTGCCCAACGGGCTGACGGGAGTCGGTGTAGGGTGGCCATACCTAGCCTCGGGCCCCCTAGGTCGGATAGCTCCCCTTACACTAAGTAGCTCACCTCGGTACCACGTACACGAGGGCCAGTAAGAGTCGTCGTAGAGTGGCCAAACCCACCCCGGGTCCCAACCCAAGGGCGGCAAGCTCCCCTCTACACTACAAGGGATAGTTGCTCTCTTTGGTACTACGTACACGAAGGTCAGCTTACCTCCCTTAGTAGCTGTCCATAGGCAGCAAATTCCCAGAACCATCTGGTTCTTCGAGGTACGGTGTTCATGTTTACATTTCCCTGGGGGGGTTTACACAGGAATTTCATTGTCACATCTGGGTTGGAATGTTCGGGTCAACAGCTCAATTTCCATTTTATTATAGTAGGGGTCCATTTTACTAGAAAAACAGGCAGTTTTCGATCACTCAATTATTCACATGTCGTAGGGGTCCATTTTAGCTAAAAACAGGTAGCTCTTGATTACACAATCATTCACATGCAGTTTCTTCTGCCCCTAGTGTTCATGCTAAGACCTAGGGTTCAAGAATCGATTCTCGAATATATGTTTAATCCTTCCTAGGGTTCATCTCAAGTCTTAGGATTACTTACTCGCATGTATTAAATTTGAGATTTAAGGTTGTAACCACTCTACCTGGGTAACCGGGAGGAATGGGGGCTTGTATAGTGGCTCCCGACGTCTCCACAGGTCCTGGACACTCGACGGACTGGAGACCTAAACACGAATTGATGGGCCAAAAGGTTCAGAAGGATGTAAACAAGGTATCATTATACAGAGAAACTTGTATGGAAAATAGAGACGATTCGTTTGCGTAAAAGCGATAATAATAGGGCCTTACACAGCCCCAAAACACGCTATCAGACGGAAATCAGACGTCTGGGAAAGGTCCCATACGTCTTAAAACAGTTCTCAGGGATACCTCTCTTGCTGTTCCGCTATCAGACATCTGAAACTCAAATCCGACGTCCAAGTACTTTGTCAGACGTTTGGGAGTGCTTCCGGACATCTGAAATTGCCTCGGCTACGCTCCCGCCCTCTGACACATACGTACGCTGTCAGGACTTGTCAGAGAGGAAAAGTACATAAAGAAGATCTCTACCAGATGTCTTGCCATACCTTCGGACGTCTGGTGAGACGTCTGGGTGTTTCTCTGGTCGTCTGATTCCGCGGAAAAATGACTTCCGCGGAATCACCCTGGCTCTCCTTGCTTGCAGGTGCTGCAGCAGAATGCCGCTGCAGCCTTCGCCCTCGCGCTTCCTCTCGCTCGGCCCTCCGCTCTTCACTCCGCTCTCACTCGCTCTCGGTTGCGGAATGGCAACGAAGGGGAGGGGGAAGAGCTATATAAAGGGAGAGGAGGTGAGGGGAGAGGAGAGGCGAGCATGGGCGAGGAGTGGCATCGCGGTGAGGTGCGGTGAGGCGTGGTGAGGGAGGAAGCATGGCGCTCGTACGCTGCGTGCTAAAAGTATTTCCAGACGTCTGGTGGACATCCCAGATGTCCGGACGGACGTCTGGTGAACATCCCAGACGTCTTAGATGGTCAAGGAGTGGTGGGTCGTTTCAATATAACAAACTTAAATGAAGTTTTGTCCCCGAAACTTGAACTGACTAGGGTGCGAAAAATATAACGTAGTAGGTATAACAAACTTAAAGAGGACTGAAGTAGGTCAGAAGAGTCATACCTTCGAAGAGTTCCGGGTACTGCACTCGCATCGCAGACTCAGGTTCCCAAGTTGCCTCCTCGTACTGCTGGCTTTTCCATAGAACTTTCACCAGGGGTACTTCCTTCCGCCTCAACCTCCGAATGGCTCAGTCTAGTATCTGTATTGGTCTCTCGGGGTAGGTTAGGTCATTTCCCACTTCGATGCTGTTACGAACGTGCGGCTTCAGACGTCTTGGAGGTGGCCCAGACGTCGGACCAGACGTCTGGAACCCCTTCCAGACGTCTGGGATTCGGTTTCGGCGGTACGCGCGGTCGCGTCTGCGCGCTTGCGCACGCAGACCTGCAGATGCGCTCCTTTTTCCCTCTCCTCCGCAGGCGCTGCCCCCTCTGTCTCGCTCTCTCTCTCCCCGTGCGGCTTTAAAAACGCCACACCCTCTCCCTCACTCTCTTCACCTCCGCCCCCTTCCTCTTCTCCTTCCAGCCTGTGCGCGAGTGTGAGCGAGCGACGGCGGCGACAACCGCGGTGAGTGCGGGAGGAGGTGCTGCGCGAGGGAGGAGGTGTCGGCCGTGAGGGCTCGAGCCTGCCGGGGCAGCGGGAGCCGGCCGACGGGGGCGCAGCGGGCACGGAGTGACGCGGGAGGCCTGTTGCAGCTCGAGCAGCAGGCGGACGAGACGCGGCGCGGCCGAGCGTCGCGAGCGGAGGGCGAGTCGCGCCCTGGTTCTGGAAATTTTTTCAGAATCAGACGTCTGGGCTTCCAACCAGACGACGGGGAAGACGTCTGGTAAGTAAGTTATTTTCGTACCTTCTTCTTTCCTTCGACCGTCCGTACTGAGCACGAGGAATGGGTACGCGCAGATTCTGAGATTCGCATCCAACGCGAATCAGACGTCTGGCTACAGTGCCAGACGACGGGAGCGACTTCCAGACGTCCGGGGTGACCATCGAATGTCTGGGAACTAGGCCAGATGCCCCTGCAGGCTTCTGGACGTCTGAGAGGCCACGCAGAGCAAAGGTAACCTCTGATCCACTTTTTAAGACGTCTGGAAGAGGTTCCAGACGTCTAATTTTGCACTGTTTCGTCGTTTTCAACCCGTTTAGGGCCCGTTCGGAGTCCGTTTTCCGCGTTTCGAGTTGCGTGTTTTTCGGAATTAAATCCTCTGCTCGTCTACAGTAGTTGTATACTATTTTGAGAAACTCCTTGTGTTTGATCCTTGTGATAGGACCCCGTTCCGTTGTAGTCTCGGGGGTTGCGGAGGTACACGGGATTCCCGACTACGCCCTCAGTACGCCTGTTGTAACCGGTAGAGTGGCTTTTAAGTTTATTAGTATAATCTGTTAAATTATGGAACCTTAAATAGAACCTAGGACATTGCATGAATCCTAGGAATGGGAAACTAGAATGAATGGTAGATCCTAGGATGTTGCATAAATCCTAAGGCTGGAAAACTAGATTGTATGATAGATCCTAGGGTATGGCATGAATCCTAGGATGGGAAGAACTAGTGTAATATATGATTACTGTAGTCTTGGAAAATGTGGAAAGGAAATAATAGCTACCTGTAAATTGGTTTAACAGCTGCCTGTTATGAATAAATGAGCATGTCTGAGAATATGGGATGTATGAACGTGAAACTGGAAAGGTGAAACCTGAATGTGCTGAGTTAAAAGAACTGGAACCCTACGGGGAATTAGGAGTGGAACTCCTGGAAAGAGAAAGGAATGGAACTGAGAAAGAAAGACGTGGTAGTGTGCTGTCTCTTGGGTACGTAGTACCAAGGGAAGTACCTGTACCTGTTTAGTGCAGAGCAGAGCCAGCCGCCCCAGGGACCCGGGGTTAGGACTGGCCACTTTGTATCGACTTGCTGACCCTCGTGTACATAGTACCGAGGAGAGCTACTAGTGTAGGGAGGTACTAGCTACCCCACGGGCCCCGGGGTTCTGCTAGCCTCCTACACCGACTTGTTAGGCCCACTGGGCAAACCAGGGTAGTCAGGCGAGGGTGCGCGGACTGTAGAGGGGCAAGGCCCCTGTTTGGTTACTGTGGAGGGGTTCGACCCCTGTTACTGAGAGGGCTCTGCCCTGTGCTGGTTCTGTGCTGTGCTTTGGGCGCACCCGTTAACGGAAATGACTGACCGCGTGCCAGTGCGGGTTAGCTACCTATGCGTTTATCGCACATGCCATAGTCACCGTTACGCCTGTTCGTGACCTTGGGGTGGTTGACTGAGAGTAGGATCACCACGGGGGACTCTCCCGACCAGGAGAGTACCATGTGCTACTTCTACTTTTTAGAAAAGACTGCAATCAAGATCGTTCCCACGAGGAACATTCGAGATCGAGTGAAGGATCTAAGAAATAGATAAATTTTGAAACAATAGAAAGACGTAAATAAAGGAAGAAAGAAAATTAAAACCGCTACTGTACACTTTACTGTTTCTTTAGTTTAGCTGCCACTCTACTCAGCGTTTTGCTGACGTGTTACACTCGTTACCTTTCAGGACCAGGTGTTGAGCAGCCAGGGTCGGCGGCTGCAGAGGACGCTGGGCCGAGTACGGTCCAGTAGAGTTACCACTGTTCTCTTGTACCTCTTTTTGGTTCCACTGTAGTGAGTAGTTCTTGTTACCGCTGTACTTTTCTTTACCTGTAGTTTCATATTATGTTATGAATGTTGTTCTATTGTTGTGGTGGTATATACTGTAGTGGTTTCTTTCCTTACTGTTGTATTTTCTTACTGTTAGTTATATTCATGCTGAATATGGTTTATTTTGCTGCTCTTTTGGTTACTTCCTCGTTGGACGACCAGGTCTTGGGATTAGTTGAGTTGGTCCGGTTCTCGTGTCTCGTAGGGACTCGGGAATCGGGTCGTTACAGATGCTCTTGTGGCTAAGGACATGGATGGGGTCGGCGATGTATTTCCTGAGGTTGGACACGTGAAAAATGTTGTGCACTCCAGAAAGCTAGGGAGGAAGGGCAAGCCTGTAGGTGAAGGGTCCTACCCGCTCTAAGACCTCAAAGGGTCCCACATATCTCGATGCAAGCTTCCCTCTCATTCTAAATCACTGCAAACCTTTCATTAGTGAAACACGGAGAAAAGCGTGATCTCCAACCTCAAATTATACCTCCCTACACTTTAGATCGACGTAACTCTTTTGCCTGCTCCGGACAGTACGCAGTCGTCAATGGATCTACTCGATCACCTCCTGACTCTGGCGTATCAGAAGGAGGCCGACCTCCCATTTGGTTCCCACCTCTACCCAACTCAAGGGGGTCGTACACTTTCTCCCATACAGAGCTTCATATGGTACCATGCCGATGCTCGAGTGGTAATTGTTGTTGTATGTGAATTCTGCCAGCGGCAAATGCTTCTCCCAGGAGCCTCTCCAGTCCAATGCGCAAGCGCGCAAAAGGTCCTCAAGGGTCTGAATGGTGCACTCTGACTGTCCGTTCGTCTAGGGGTGATAGGCTGTACTGAATTTCAGACAAGTCCCCAAGGCTCGCTGAAATTCTGTCCAGAACTGGGAAGTGAAACGAGTGTCCCTGTCTGAAATGATTTCGCGGGGAACCCCGTGAAAGCGTACTGTCTCTGATGTATCTCTCTGCCAACTGTGCTGGTCCATAAGTGACTCGGATTGGCAGAAACCGTGCTGTCTTCGTTAATCTATCCACAACCACCCAGACTGCATCGTGCCCTCTCTGTGTCACAGGTAGCCCCACTACCAGATCCATAGTGACAGTTTCCCACTTCCATTCTGGAATGGAAAGTAACTGCAATGGCCCTACGGGCCTCTGATGTTCGGCTTTCACCTGCTGGCATGTCAGACATTGCTGGACAAAAAGGCCAACATCCCGCTTCATTCCTCTCCACCAAAAATCACGTCGTAGGTCGTGATACATTTTCGTGTTCCCGGGATGTATGGTAAATCTGGAACCATGAGCCTCAGTCAAGAGCTCCCTTAATAGCTCCTCATCTCTAGGAACGCACAAGCGTCCCCTCATGTTGAGCTCCTTCTGGTCAAACAGGTACCTGAGGCTCTTGTGGTCAGTGAAAATCTCGAACGTTTCTCCGTACAAATAGTGCCTCCAGGTCTTCAACGCTAGGACGACTGCTGCCAGCTTTAGGTCGTGAGTGAGATAGTTATGCTCGTGGGGCTTCAGTTGCTGCGAAGCATATGCGACAACATAACCCCGCTGCATAAGTACACCCCCTAATCCCTGCAACGAGGCGTCTGTGTAGATGACGAATCCACCGTTGTTGTCAGGGATGGTGAGTACAGGAGCTGAAGTCAACCTCTCTTTCAGCTTCTGAAAGCAAGACTCATACTCGTCGGTCCAGGCGAAGGGTACGTCCTTCCGAGTCAACTGAGTCAGAGGATGAGCAATCTGTGAGAATCCTTGGATAAATCGTCTGTAATAACCAGCTAGCCCCAGGAAACTACGTATCTCAGTCACTGAATGCGGTCTCTCCCACTTGAGTACTGCTTCTACTTTGGCTGGATCCACAGCTAAACTGTCCTCTGAGATCCGATGGCCCAGGAAGGTGACTTGTCTTAACTAGAATTCGCATTTGCTGTATTTGGCATACAGTCTATGCCGTCTCAAGGTGTCCAAGACCATGTGAAGGTGTTGCTTATGCTGCGTCTGGTCCCGTGAATAAATGAGTACGTCATCGATGAAAACAACCACGAACTGATCCAGATACGGCCGAAAAATGTGGTTCATCAAGTCCATGAAGGCGGCAGGGCCGTTGGTCAATCCAAATGGCATGACCAAGAACTCATAGTGGCCGTACCGTGTACGAAAGGCTGTCTTGGAGATGTCGGTCTCCCTAATCCTCAGCTGATAGTATCCTGACCTCAGATCTATTTTTGAAAATACCGCGGCATCCCTCAGCTGGTCGAAGAGGTCATCTATGCGTGGTAACGGGTATTTGTTCTTGATGGTCACTCGGTTCAGCTGTCTGTAGTCAATGCACAGCCGAAGAGTACCATCCTTCTTTCTTACGAACAGGATGGGAGCTCCCCACGGAGAGGCACTGGGCCTTATGAGGCCTTTCTTTAGCAGATCCTGTAGTTGTGTCTTGAGCTCTCGCAGCTCAAGCGGGGCCATTCGGTACGGTGTTGAAGAAATGGGGCCTGTCCCTGGTATCAGTGAGATCTCGAACTCGATCTCGCGCTCAGGTGGCAGTCCTGGCAGCTCTTCTGAGAAGACGTCGGGGTACTCACAGACCACTGGAATACTCTGTATGCTGCTTACGGGGCCAGACTCTGCTAGAATGCAAGCAAGGAAGCCCTTGCATCTTTGACTCAATAGCTTCGCTGCTCGAAGTGCGGAGATGCATTTGAATCCTTCGTCTACAAGCTGGCCGTGGAATTCGAAGGGAGGCAGTTGTGGTATGGAGTAAACGATCTTCCTCCCAAAACAATCTACAAGGGAGTGGTATGCGGCCAACCAGTTCATCCCTAAGATTACATTGAAGTCATCCATCGGGATTATGATCAGGTCTATCAAGAGACTGTATCCCCCTATCATGACCTTACAGTCAATGAGAACCTCCTCGGCAACAAATACCTGCCCACCTGGTCCTCTAATCAGGAAGGGTTCCTCTAAAAGCACACTGCTCACTCCCGTGCAGATAGCGAAACTCGTAGAAACAAACGAGTGCGTGGCTCTGGAATCGAAAAGAGTGTAGACAAGTCTGCCGGAAATAGTAACCATACCTGCCACTACAGAGTCCGAAGCCCTGGCATCTCCGTAAGTTAGGGCGTTA
Source organism: Thalassia testudinum (assembly GCA_037157565.1). Lineage (NCBI taxonomy): Eukaryota > Viridiplantae > Streptophyta > Magnoliopsida > Alismatales > Hydrocharitaceae > Thalassia > Thalassia testudinum. The sequence goes on from JAZHRO010000050.1 coordinate 76,509,264, forward strand.
ACATGCCCTTCAGTCCTTGGTGAAGAAGAGATAGCCGTGCTCTGGGTCGGGCGGGAGGCAGCGGACCAGTGTCCTCGCGACTACTATCCTCCTCCGCGGGGCTGGAATCCGCGGCCTCCAGATCGGCCTCCAGTGCTCAGTGCTGGAAGCGTCGGCTGTGCTCCAGTCCTAGATGGACAATTCCTCCGTATGTGACCCGGTTGGCCACATTGATAGCAGAGGGGTACGTGACTTCCCTCTATCTGTTGTCCCTGCTGGTGACTGGGTGGGGGTCTACTGTAGTTGGCTGATCCCTGTCGGGGACTCCCATAGGTCCTTGGTGGACCCACAGGACGGGACGGTTCCCCTACTGGTGTCTGGTGCCTCCTCTCCCGGCGACCTTATGAGTGCTCCTACGGGTAGGGTCTCTTCAGTTCTCCTCCATCAATATCTCATGCAGACGGGTTGGTTTCCTCATAGGTCATGGCAGCCTTGACCATGCGGGAGAAGGTAAGCAGCTTCAGGGGCTTCACGTACCCCCGGATGGCGGGTTGGAGACCCTCGGTGAATCTCCACAGGCGCTCCTCCTCGGTAGATGTGGCTGTCGGGGTGAAGCGTGACAGCTCTAGGAAATGCGTGCGGTACGCGCTAACTGTCATTGCCCCTTGGCGGAGAGTGTGGAACTCCCACCTCCTTTGATCCTACCATGTTTGTGGGAAGTATTGCTCACTGAAGAGCGTCACAAACCGGTCCCACGTCAGTTCTCCCTCCTCCTGTCCTTTGACCGCCTTCCACCACCTGTGGGCTGCACTCTCTAGCTGATACATGGCGAAGGCCACGCGGCATTCTGCAAGAGGATAGAGGGTGTCGAAGATCTTCTCCATTTGTTCCAGCCAATCTTCTGCCTCAGATGGGCTTTCCTCCCCCTTGAAAGAGGGGGGCTTCAGCTTCCTGAATTGGCTGAAGACCTCATGGTGTAGCCGCAGCGGAGGAAGGGATGCACCGCCAGGCAAGGAAGGCTCGTGCCTCGAAGTGTCTGAAGGGGGCGGTAGAGGATCACCCCCTCCCCCTACAGCTCGTCCAGTGCCGTGGCGGCTTGCATGCCTCACGGAAGATTCCCCCTCCGCATCCCCAGGAAGGGAAGGCTGAGGAGGAGGCTGATGGAGTTCCTCCCGGATAAGATTGTGGATTAGTTGGGCGAGGTCCGGGGCCTGGATGCCCGGGAGGAGAGGTAGAGCGGCTCTATCTTCGGCCATCGCTCGTCCTCCCCTGCGACCACGTCCTTGGCCACGACCATGTCCGCGGCCTGACTCAATAGCTCCCTGGTGAGGCATTTCCTACTCAAAGATCGAGGAGGAACGAGATTATTGGTACCTGTTTGACCAAAGAGGAGATGTGATACTCCGACACAATAACCAAGAGAAAAGTTGTGATGGCTATTTTAGTTACATGTACAAATGTGGTGTTTTCTAGACTACTTGGTTCATTTCTCGAGACGACCTTGCTCTGATACCATCTTGTCACGACCCGGTCCCAAATCCCGATAGAATCTGGGACTGGCTCGCTTTGGTTTATCCCAAGATCTAGTCGTCCAACAAGAAATAACCAAGTAACATTCAACAAACCACACAAGTACAGTAATTAAGTAAAAAGAAAGTTTCAACAGGTGGAAAGAGAATAATGACATTACAACCATCACATCAAATAGTACATGTAACAGAATACAAACTATAAAGCTCACTAGCAGGCAGTGGAACTAAAACTAGGCTCGACCAGGCCCAGCATCCTCAGCAGCCGGTGGCTCGGGCTGCTCAAATCCTTGACCTGTATAGAATATATTTGACTGGAGTCAGCTAAAGCTGAGTAGAGTGGTGGCTAAGAATTAACATGCATTAACATAACGTTTTCCATCTTCTAATTATATTATACATGTGGGTGTGTAGAGATCTCTAATTAGGATTTGTTAATTAATCATCTGGTTTCCTATAGGAACGATTTTGCTTGCAGCTTCCCATGAAATAGGATGCCCATGTGGCACTCTCCTGGCTAGGGGAGTCCCACCGTGGTAGTCCTATACTCGGTCTACTACCCCGAGGTCACGATCGTGACGTAGTGGTGACTACGGCACACATGATAAGCGCGTGAGTAGCTACCCCGCACTGGCACGCGGTCAGTCGTTTCCGCTAGCGAGTACGCCTCAACGTACAGCGCGGAACAATGTAGGGCCTTACCCTCTTAGAACAGAACAGGGGTCTTGCCCCTCCTCAGTCTGTGTACCCTCGTCCGACTACCCCGGTTTCCTAACGGGCTGACGGGAGTCGGTGTAGGGTGGCCATACCTAGCCCCGGGCCCCCTGGGGCAGATAGCTCCCCCTACACTAGGTAGCTCACCTCGGTACCACGTACACGAGGGCCAGTAAGAGTCGTCGTAGAGTGGCCAAACCCACCTCGGGTCCCAACCCAAGGGCGGCAATCTCCCCTCTACATTACAAGGGATAGTTGCTCTCTTTGGTACTACGTACACGAATGTCAGCTTACCTCCTTTAGCAGCTGTCCATAGGCAGCAGATTCCCAGAATCATCTGGTTCTTCGAGGTATGGTGTTCATGTTTACATTTCCCTGGGGGGGTTTATATAGGAATTTCTTTGTCACATCCGGGTTGGACTGTTCGGATCAACAGCTTAATTTCCATTTTATTATAGTAGGGGTCCATTTTAGCAGAAAATAGGCAGTTTTTGATTACTCAATTATTCACATGTTGTAGGGGTCCATTTTAGCTAAAAACAGGTAGCTCTTGATTACACAATCATTCACATGTAGTTTCTTCTGACCCTAGTGTTCATGCCATGACCTATGTTTCAAGAATCTATTCTCGAATATATGTTTAATCCTTCATAGGGTTCATCTCAAGTCCTAGGATTACTTACTCGCATGTATTAAATTTGAGATTTAAGGTTGTAACCACTCTACCTGGGTAACCGGGTGGAATGGGGGCTCATACAGTGGCTCCCGACGTCTCCACAGGTCCCGTACACCCGACGGACTGGAGACCTAAGCATGAATTGATGGGCCAAAAGGTTCAGAAGGATGTAAACAAGGTATCATTATACAGAGAAACTTGTATGGAAAATAGACGGTTCGTTTGCGTAAAAGCGATAATAATAGGGCCTTACACGGCCCCAAAACACGCTATCAGACGGAAATAAGACGTCTGGGAAAGGTCCCAGACGTTTTAAAACAGTTCTCAGGGATACCTCTCTTGGTGTTCTGCTATCAGACGTCTGAAACTCAAATCCGATGTCCAAGGACTTTGTCAGATGTTTGGGAGTGCTTCTGGATGTCTGAAATTGCCTCGGCTACGCTCCTGCCCTCTGACACATACGTACGCTGTCAAGACTTGTCAGAGAGGAAAAGTATGGAAAGTAGATCTCTACCAGACGTCTTGCCATACCTTCGGACGTCTGGGTGTTTCTCTGGCTGTCTGATTTCGCGGAAAAATGACTTCCGCGGAATCGCCCTGGCTCTCCTTGCCTGTAGGTGCTGCAGTAGAACGTCGCTGAAGCCTTCGCCCTTGCGCTTCCTCTCGCTCGGCCCTCCGCTCTTCACTCCGCTCTCACTCGCTCTTGGCTGCGGAATGGCAACGAAGGGGAGGGGGAAGAGGTATATAAAGGGAGAGGAGGTAAGGGGAGAGGAGAGGCGAGCATGGGCGAGGAGTGGCGTCGCGGTGAGGTGCGGTGAGGCGCGGTGAGGGAGGAAGCATGGCACTCGTACGTTACACACTAAAAGTATTTCCAGACGTCTGGTGGACATCCCAGATGTCCAGACAGACGTCTGATGGACATCCCAGATGTCTGGACAGACGTCTGGTGAACATCCCAGATGTCTTAAATGGCCAAGGGGTGGTGGGTCGTTTCACCCGTGCTCACATATACACATCAACTTTTTAATTTCAATACCAAGGTGAGTGTAGCAACTATCGATCCACCAAATATTCATATTTAAGCACAGAGACATAGCTATCTCAGGTTAGTATACGCCTTCTACATGAAAGTGATAACAGAAAGACTTCTGAAACTTCATCTCATTGAGTTAACTCCTTGTCTCAACTTGCATAACAACACTGAATCTTTATTCCTATGCAAAGAACGTGCATCAAGAACATTCATTCTTTAGAGAATATTGCCATCTTTCCTTAAATTGGAGACAACAATTGAATATCATGATGATTATTGATGACTTATCGAAATATTTTATCCAAACCATTTGGATCTTCGATATATGTCATTAGCATATCCAACATGACTATAATACATTATCTCAACTACACTGAGAGAACCATTTAACCGTATTAGTGTGTCCATGTGATCTAACATTCAAATCCAAATCACTAATCAAGTGATTTAACCTAGGTTGGTCGCTCAAGGCACATAACTCTAGCACAAAATACTTTTGTAAGGCCTCTGTGTTGCCACCTCCAAGATGCAAAGCACGAGACTAACGTAAAACATTCTACACATCCTGCTTCATAAAGGAAAGTTTATCATACCCACCAACTTCACAAGCAAAGGATGCCATAGTCTTCAACAATCAAATTCTTGCTTTGTCATTCAAGTCAACGCGAAGCTTTTGCGAGTCAGAAAGATGATGCTTCGATGGCAAAAACTTCAACAACGACATGTCAAGAAGATCATGGTTGTGCTCATTTGCAAAATCACAAACATAAAACATCTTCATCCCACATGGTCGAACTTGGCATCAAGCATGACAATTCATTTTTGCATTGAGATTTTTAGTGTAAAAATATCATAAGGTTCCTTAAGACGTCTAGCAACTTTGCAACAAGATGCAACAACTCTCCTAAGTCTACCATTCTATCATAGGCAAAATTCTTGATAATCACATTGAACCCTCTACTTGTGCCAAACCTCTAGTACGCTTTAAAGAAATCCTCAAATGATTTGAAAGTCATCCCTACGTACATGGAAGGCTCACTGGCAACAACATTTGCCGGAACAAACGGCACCTTGATCATTTGCTCCTATACAAAAGACAACAACAAACAAAATAAACAAGAACAGGCGAACTTATAAGCATATCACATAACATATACTAAATTGAGGATCAAACAATAAAATAAAATAAGAGAAGTAGTAAGGAATAGCCGAAGATATCAAAACAGTCAACCCAAAATACATACCATCAATGGCCTGGGCACAACACCACCATTAGCTAAAAGATCTGCTAAGCAAAGGGCAATTCACATGAATCAATTTGCGTACAAATTAGAAGGTAGGACATAAACAAAATAGGGAAAAGAATTACCTCCATGATTCAGGCCGTTTAAGTCGTAAATTAATAAACTAATCAATAAACTTAACAGTACTGAATAAACAAAGAGCAGCAAAAAGAACGCAACATTAAGAAAAATACTCAGTTGGCTTTCCATACCTCACTGTGAAAATACAAAACTGGACAAACCAATAAGAACGAAACAAGTGCACAGCCAAACAAATAATCCACATACCTATAGTCATAACTATGCGAAATTCACATTGGCGCCAATTCAACAAAATCCTGCTCATAAACATCCTTCCGCAAGATCATGTCACCATAGATCATGACAGCCAATAAAAAGCCACACATGTACTGTTCAAACGCATGACATCGTGATCGAGGAAGCTTGAGCCACCATCGTTACTCTGCATTTCAAAAATTCTATAAGATATATATATATATATATATATATATATATATATATATGCACGAAAGGTGAATGATAAAAAAAAAACAATAAAAGGGTCTATCGAAATGACATGTGAATGCCAAAATGTGTTCACGTGGCTGTGACATCATCTTGATTTGAACATTGACATGCAAGTTCACATAAGTAAACTTATGAACACGTAAAGGTACAGTGTGCCTAACGTTTCCATGTCTTTGATATGTACTTTTACATAGATGTGCTTATGAACCTAGTTGCAGCAACAACCTTATAAAATTGATGACTTTTTGGAAAATGACTCTCCTCCGCAAACTCGATCAAATAATTTACTCTTTTTTTTAATGAAAAAATCCAAAACATGAAAATCATCTCCTCCTGAAATCTTTGTATGTTCACGTGCAAATTAACCCATGTCGCCCTTTTTTATCACACCCCTCTCGAAAGTACACCATCTATCTGGTCTACAAAGGCCATATCTCACTTATTTCCTAAAAGCTCTAATCTGAGGTCCTGTTTGATTACGTGACAACCTTCTAATTTATCTCCATTGAAGTGGATTATGAACCACATGATAAGCGAATTTACTTGGAGAGTGATTTTGAAAGATAAAAAGGATAATAAATACTATGATTACCATCATTTTAAATATTATCGCATCTAACCTACTCATTTATTCGATGATAGGTATACATCGATCATATAATATTATCCGTGAGCACATGACATCATCTAGATATATGAACTTCTTTTTTAATATGATAATGATAAGTGTATATAATTTTGTACATAAAATAGTATACTTACTTTTAGAAAATATAATACTATTTGATCTAACATGACACTATTTGACTACATGATATTCTTTTTAATAAGAGATAGGTGTCATATGTATACTCTTTTATATACACTTTTATATATGAAATATATTTTTTTTAATAAAAAAGAATCATGTATATACACTTATGTATACCTAGATATACACAAAGCATCCTCCAACTTATTCTGGTTACAAATCTGTCCCACTTCCAGATGCAGCCTACGCGGTTGATTCGAATCCTACTCACGCACCTTGAGACGCACATCAGCACAACACCTTCCTATTCTACGAGGCTATCCACGTAAGTGCATCTCCGTAACAACCAATTCTCACAGGGTCATCTATGCAACTTACCAACCAATTATCGTGAAGCGCTGCCTAGACATCAGGTCAATTCCTTCGGGACGAAGAAATCGAATCTCTCCTCCCCGCATCTCCCCTTAAAACCCCCCCCCCGCGCGGCCCCCCGCAAACCACACCTCTCCACTCCAAAGAAGAAGAGGAAGCAGTAGTAACAAATGGAGGCAGAGAACAGCACCACCACAAACTACAAGTCCCTCCTCTTCTCCGACACCAGGGACTACCTAATCCGCAACAATGGCGACCAGGTAAGAAAGATACCCACCAAAGACCTCACCTTTCCCCTTCTCTTCCCTTTCCTCCATTTGGGTACCTCGAATTCCCTACCTTCTTCCCCAAGGATCCCACCTTTGCACCATTTCCCTTCTTGGGCACCGCCCCCTCTTTCTCGCAGGTGAAGGCCTCCGACCTGGAAGGGAAGACGGCCATAGGCATCTACTTCTCCGCCCACTGGTGCCCCCCCTGCCGCCGTTTCACCCCGAGGCTCGCGGAGGCCTACACCCAAATCAACGCCCTCCACAACGACGGCGCCTTCGAGGTGGCGTTCGTGTCGGCCGACGAGTCGGAGGAGGCCTTCAAGGGGTACCACTCGGGGATGCCTTGGCTCGCCGTGCCCTTCTCCGACTCCGCCACGAGGGAGGCGCTCAACAAGGCCTTCCGGGTGCGTGGGATCCCCCACCTGGTCATCGTCGACGGGAGGACCGGGAAGGTCGTGGAGGAGGACGCCGTGGAGGTCGTGGGCGACCACGGCGCCGAGGCGTTCCCCTTCACGGAGGAGAGGATGAAGGAGCTGAAGGAGAAGGAGGAGGAGGCCAAGAGGAACCAGACTGTTACCAGCATCCTCGCATCCGCGTCCCGCGACTTCGTCGTCTCTCGCGACGGGACCAAGGTAATGGTTGTTGTGTTGTAAGGTGTGATAACAAGTGCCTTCCTGACCGTTGGGGACTCGTGACTGGCAGAAGGGACTCAGGTTCGAATCCCACAGCTTGACCGTATAGGATTCGTGATCGTCGAAAGACAAGCCTTTGATATAGAGCTTTACCGACAGAAAGAGTTTGGAATGGTAGCCGTTGTAACTCCTTTATTTCATGGAGGTTTATAGTAGCAGTTGAAGATGGGAGGAATTTCAAACTACTGGCCGTTGTGACCTCATACGTAGACGTTAATAGTGGTAGTAGTCGTAGGTGGAAGGAAATTCAAGTACCGGGTGTTATGCGTAATAGGTGTATCGTGTGAATGGATGGTAGGAAATAGATAGAGGATCAGAAGGAATCATGTTTGCCGAATTCTGTCAACGGATGGATTAGATGGTGTTTAGCTGGAGGTCTTTTGGTGCTTGGGGATGATCGCAACGTTTGGAATTTGGGAGATGGGTGGATCTTTGGGTAGGTGAGATTGTGCGTGGTGGGATTTCTTGGAGGTGGCTCTGGTGCTTGGTTGTGGGGAGTGGTGTGGATGGTTTGGGCTGCGGGTTGATGTAGATCTCCTCGCTAAGAAGAGGTTAAGTTGTGGTTCTTTGTACTAAGCCCTCGCGTGCTTGTTAATAGCATTGTGATGGTCGTATCCCTTTGTCCCTGCTGTGTTAACTTGCCTTTTCTGTCATATAACCCTGCTATTATGTGAAATGAATTGGGTTTTCTGATTTCAATTGGATGGACTAGTAGATTCTGTAGGTTATGTGATTTTGTTTCTAAGGCAAGCCACCTTTTTACACATGAGAATTGGAATGCTTGACGGAAGAGCTCGGCGTTGAAGCGATCTGGATTTCAACTTTTAGGACTTTCTCACATTACTGTATTACCTAAGGATGAATCCAGGGCGTGATGTTGAGAATGGTAGAGTAATCAGGGCTTTGCGGGCTCTACATATCCTGTGATTGTATCATCTCCTGAGATGGAAGTCAAGTTTGAGATTTTGGTATGATTTCTTGATGTTCTAACCTGAAGGAGTTTTCTGCCTTTGAGGATGGTTGTGAAGATTGGATTGTGAAGTTCACTAGATCTTGGATTTTTGGAAGTATGGTGCACTTGTTTATAGGATTCTCTGGGGAGATTCTAGTTCTCAGTCACGTGATCAGATTCGTGGTTATGAAGGATCATTCTTGAGACATCTATATCTTTATCTATAAGAATCTATGCTTGACAAGAGAGCTCAGGTTGGACGATTTTAGATTTTAACCATTAGAATGTACTCATCTTATGTAGGATGCATCTGGGATATGGTTAAGGTTTGAAATGCCGATTTCGATGCCGTACTAATGAAATTGTAGGTATCCATTTCGTGCATGCCGTGGAAATGTCCATTTTTCGATAGCAGATTTCGACGATTTCGACGGCCCAAAAAAATGACATTTCGAGGCACGTTGAGGGCATGTCGATGCATGCCGACAGAAATGACAGAAATGATTAAAATTTGAAAGACAACTAAATCAAAATATTAGAAACATATTTACAGGTTATTTGAGCCTATATGACAAAAAATCAACGTGTGTGTGCCTGTGACACAATTCTCCTGTTGTGCCTACAAAGCCATCAAAGGGCGTCTTCTCACACTTGCTTATCTTTCAAGATGGCAACAACTTACATCCTTCATCTACTACCTATGTGGAGAAGAGGATGAGTCCCATGCACACATCTTGTTCAAATGCCACTACGCCAACCATATATGGGAGTGTTGATGCCTCAAACTTGGTTTGCAACCCATGGAACCTCATTACCTTGACAAGGCATTGGAGGAAACCTCCTCCTTCCTAAGGAAATCTCTTATTGGCATGTTCGCCTATCAATCATTGGTGCAGACAATTTGGTGAGTCTGAAAGTCCAGGAATTCCTTGTGGAAGGCATTTGGCCACACTTGGACCAAACGTTCAAGAATTTGGAGCTTGACATGCATATCTCCCTTTGAGGTGTCCAACAAGACCATTTTTCTACATAGGGAAGCGACGTGCTGTTCTCTTAGGGCCTTTGAATGTGCTAATCTTGTAATGCCCTCTTCATGGATTTTCTTAAGGCGGTTGTTGGCTGTTGTAGTCCTAGGAGATGCCTCTCCCATTTTGCATCTTTCATGGGTTTTAATTAATAGAAATCCTACTTACCATCGGAAAAAAAAGGTGTTTGATGTTTTGTAAGGGTAGAATAATAACACATAAGTTTTAATCACTTTGGATCAATTTAACAACAAGTCTACCATCTCTATAAAATAGCTTTCACCATTTATTCACAAATAGAAAGCCACAATCCCACCAATCTATCCTTTCTCATAGACCAACAAAAGTTATCCCACTTTCTAAGTCAGGTAGGTATACGATAAGACTACATGGAGGAAAGGTTCCCATATAAGATTGAAAGAAAAGATTCAACTATGATCCCATTTTTATCGTCTCTTTTTCTCTTTTTTGTTGATAAATATCACATATATTCTCAAGGAAATTCTAAAGGATGTATTAAGAAAATTACACCAAAATCCTCTCACCCCCCCTTCTTTTTATCCCTCCACCTGCATACTTCATCAATCCCTTCCCTATCCAACCAACAATTACATCACCCCTATCCTTCCCATTTCATCATCTCCTTCACTTTACTTACCTTTCCCTCCAAAAATTTCCAATCCCCTCGTCTGTACACGGGCTTACTAGCGCAGACAAAAGCACTCGTTTCTGGGTTTAAGAGAACCTCTTTCCAATCAACGTAAAACTCGGTATCGGCATTGGCATCGGAGCGGAAGAGATGGCAGTGGCAGTCTGCAGTAAGCACACATCATCGGCATCGGCATTAGCACGTCGGCATGCCTTCGGTATGGTTGGCATGCCGCCGAAACTCCTGACTTTCGACATTGCAACCATATCGGCATGGTCACCTCTCAAAATTGGCCTTACCGACGGCATTTAAATCAGTGGATATGGTTTCGAGAATGGTATATAAAGTACTTTGGACCTCTGAAGGATTTTGTAACGTTGGTATGTGTTTAAGACTGTAGTTTGGAGATGTTTTCAAAGATTGGATTTTGAACAAATGCAGATTTTGGATACATTTTTGGTGGTGCAAGATTAGCATTTGTAGATGAGACTATTCATAGAACTCTCAATGAGCAATTTGACTTCGTCCAAAAATCTTTTGTTTGATATTTTGTGAACTCTATATGATGACGCTACAGATAAGCAATGTTTCACATGAAAGAATGTGACTACCAGCGAGAGAAACTCAACTTCACTGGATTTTTGAAGTGGAAGTCATAATTTAGCTTTTTGTCTTCCCTCCAAAAAAAAAAAAAAAGCCTTTTGTCTTGTGTAAGCGAGTGTTGCTAGGTCATGATTGAAGATTTTATTTCAGGATAAAATAATTTCCCAAGTAATTTTTGGGTTATAAATTCTCTAGAAGAGCTAGGATGCTAGAGTTATGGAGTTCACTTTCTTTGGGTTCAGAAAGTAGAATCTAGATGTGTTTGCCTTTTTCCAACATTGAAGACTCTAGGGTACATCCTTGGAATCCAGAAACGGACTTTTTATCAACTTGTCTTACACTTGTGTTTTGTGTGTGATTTTCCGGAAACTTACAGTTTTTACCAAGTGGAGATGTTAAAAATATCTTTTTTTGATTAAACGATGTTATAAACTCCCAGTTTCTAATGAAATGGATGATCATTCATCTCATGTGATCATCCCTTTTTCGCTTGAAAAGAAAAAGAAAATTGTAGCGCACTTTTTTGTTTCAGAAAGTGAAATCTACATGTGTTTGGAGGTGCTTTGAAGAAAAGTTCGCATTGCTGAGATCTCTAGGGTTCACATCCAGTCGCATCTTTGGAATCCACAGATGTATTTCATCAATTTGTCTTGTAATTTGTGTTTTCATGTGATTTTCCAGAAACTTGTAGCTTTTACCAAGTCAAGATTTCAAACATATGCTCATCACCCTCAGAAGTATTTCCAATATTTTCTTTCAACTTTTGGTTAAAAATAATTGAGATGGTTCTGAGAATGTATGGAATCACATTAGGAGAGGGCAAACTTACTCTGAAGGACTTGATGGATGTGATTGTAATGCTTGTTCTGTATGAAGAAGAATGTCCTTGACGGTCTGTAACTGCTACATGACCTGATCAAGCCACATAGGAAATCATAGGACAGGCTACACTGAAGGACAGGCTGAGCTACACAATAATTAATATGTAGGAATTTGGTTTCTTCCTTGAACGGCTAGTCTTAAGAAAAATTTTGGATTTTGATCAGGGAGCTTCTCTCTGTGTTGTTGTAAGTAGTAAGTAGTGACCAAGTGTTTATGTAAGTAGTTATCAATGCTGTAGATGTTGGAAAAAATTGTATTTCTGTGGAATTCTATACAAAAGGTTTGAAGTTGATCTAAGAAAAATGCTTTCAAATGTGCCAAACAATTCAAAAGTCTTTTCTTTTTCTTGAAGGAGAAACAATTCAAAATCTTATTCATGAAATTCCTCTTATTCAAAATGTTATTCAGGAAATTTATTTTATCCTATTAATGGGAAGAAAGATTTTGTGAATTGAATTTTTTTTTACATAATTTCAAATGATCTAAATGGGAGCCTTGGTACAATTGTAAAGTTGTTGCTGTATGACCTAGAGGTCACGGGATCGAGTTGTGGAAATAGCCTCCTATTAAAAAAATCAGGGTAAAGCTGCATACAATAGACCCATAGTGGGCCAACCCTTCCCCGGACTTTGCGCATGGTGGGAGCTTCATGCCAGGCTGCCCTTTTTCTAATTTTGAATGATCTAAAATATGGGGAGGTGTCAAGCTGACTCTAATTTCTCTTTCTGTAAAAATTCAAAATTAATGACAGCATTGGAGTTCTGAAAGCTGATATGAAGAGCCTGTCTTCCATTTTCACAGTCCAAAAGAAAGTTATTGCCCAATTAACTAAGTTCTCGTGAAAATGAAGGGTTGCTTTGCTACTCAAAGGGATAAATTTTATAGTGCAACAGGGATTTGCTTCCTGCAGCTTTTTCACCGCTTTATACATTTTAGTTGTTAATGATGTTTCTAACATGGTATTCTTCTTTGCTTGTTGATTTCTTCAAATTGAATTTGATGGATTTCTGTAAAACTTTGCATTTGCAACAGGTGCCAGTCTCGAAGCTGGAGGGCAAGATAGTTGCCATCTACTTTACTGTTAGTGAACACCCGGGCTGCATGGAATTCACCCCAATTTTAACCAAAATGTACTTGGAGTTGAAGCAAAGAGGGGAGGCTTTTGAAGTTGTTCTCATCTCGTTTGACAGTGACGAGAAGGACTACAAGGAACTGATGAAGGAGATGCCATGGTTGGCTTTGCCATTCAATGACCAGTCTATCAAAAAGCTTATCAAATACTTTGAACTTGAAACATTGCCCACCTTGGTCGTGCTTGGTGCGGATGGGAAAACTATAAGCAATAATTTGGCAGAGGTTGTTGAGGAGCACGGTGCCAGTACATACCCTTTCTCATCAGAGAAATTAGCAGAGCTTGCTGAATTGGAAAGGAAGAGGCTAAAGGAGCAGACATTGGAGTCTATCCTTGTCTCTGATGACCTGGACTACGTTGTAGGGAAGGAGGGTGTCAAGGTATGAGATCCTGCTATGGTCAAAATTTGTTTTCCTTAATGCCAACAATTACTTCAGTATGACAGCAATATGATTGATTTACGATTTATTAGCAAACTTATGGATGAACTATTGAGTCTGAGCTTTCTAGATTATAATCTATTGTATGGTTTCTTTACCGTGTAAAGAGCAAAGCACTTTGCTTTTGCTTCTAATACAGGTTCATGCTGGTGTCCCTAGAATTTATTCCCGTTTCTTTAATCAAATGTTTATTCGTGTCTAGAAAGGCTCGTAGCTTCTGAATCCACATCCTTGACAAGGGCCTAGTGGGTACTTAGCTTGCTTGGCCAACTTTGTAGAATCATCCAAATGAACTACAGAACTTGTGGCTGAAAGCATAGTGTCGTGTCTTGCTTAAAAGTAACTTTCCATTTGATTGGTTTCAGGTTTCGGTGAAGGATCTGGTTGGAAAAACGGTCCTTATCTACTTCTCCGCTCACTGGTGCCCACCTTGTCAAGGTTTCACACCAAAATTGGCGGAGGTGTACAACGTGCTTAATGCCAAGAAATGTGAGGTTGAAGTGGTTTTCGTGTCAAGTGACCGGGACCAAAGCTCCTTTGACGAGTATTACTCAACCATGCCATGGCTGGCATTACCTTTTGGAGACAAGAGAAAGAACTTCTTGGGTCGCAAGTTTAAGGTTCAGGGCATCCCAACCCTCGTGGTGCTTGATCCGGTTGGTAGGACGATCACCACTGCTGCAAGGGGGCTCATAATGAAACATGGGGCCAATGCCTACCCCTTCACGGAGGAGCACATTAAGAAGCTCGCTGAAGGGCCCGATGCGGTAAAGTCTCATCCGGAGGAGGTACATGGAAATTATCTAAAATAAAAAAAAATAGAAATTTTAAAGTACCATGGACATATCTAATCATGTAGAGCATATCTAACCAAATCTTCCACATTTATGGTTGTTTGGTTTTCTTCGTGAATGCTGATGTTGAGTCTTTTTTTAATGGACATCAATTTCTAAACTTGGGTTACTTTGTCCCACTTTGTTCTTATAAAGGAGGAAGAGGAAGAGGAAGAGGAAGAGGAAGAGGGGGAAGAGGACAAAGTGGAAGGCAAAGAAGACAAGCACAGGGAGAAAGAAGGCTATGTTTGTGAGGGGGACGTCTGTCGTAAAGCATAGAGGTGGAGAGACACTTTGGGGTCCAAGTAAAGGACAGGCATTACCGTTGTGTTTTTAGTGTGTTAATGTTATCGAGTGTGTTTCAAAATTTTCCTATCTCCAGTGTCGCATGTATGCCATATTGTGTGATTGAGAATAAACTTGTTGCCATTTTCGATCATTATCTTACAAGAACTTTTCAAAAAAACACAAAAACTATTGTCTTGCGAGAATGTGGAAATAGGAATGAGATCCAGTTATAGGATGAATTTCTTCGGATCTATCAGGAGTCAACTTTCTTTGTCAGATTGATAGTTACAATGGAAGATGCTCTGTTAAACAAAATTTAAGGGAAGTTGATTTGCATGCATTTGTTACTTCCATTTACGGCACGTATCAATACCATGACGGAGTGAAGATAGCAGTTGGTGGTCTGCTTCCAATACTTATTCAGCCTTTCTTAGCCCTTCTACGACACCACATGAGCAACCAATTGAAAGAGCTTGCACGTCGTGAGATTTCATCTTGGGATTGTTAAAGCCCTCAGTGGAACTTGTCGAGGAAGCCTTACTTTGGGCCCGTGTCACCGCCAGTTTATTGATGGAATGTGCAGCAGTTAGGGAAGGAATCTGGGTAGCAGAAAAGTAGATGGCTGGAATAAGGGAAGAGAAGTTTAGAGGAAGGACCGGGATAAGGGAAGAAGAATTACTTGAGAGAAAAATAGATCGATCCTCTCCTGTTATTCTTCTTGCTATAAATAGCAGAGGATATAACGCTCCTGTTATTCTGTTCTAACAGTCTGAACTACTTAAGGGTAATTTGTATAAGAATTTAATATGTTTGTTCTTATTGCCAATGCTTAGGACACATATCAACTCCCCCTCCATAAGCTATGCCTTGTCCTCAAGACAAGTCCGGAACAAGTCCGGACAATGCTGCGTGAAATCAGTAAAATCAACCCAAGGGGGTGTAATCAACCCAAGGGGGTGTAATTCAGAGATACCTGGTTGTGGTAAAAGTGTTCGTTGTAGTGGATTGGTGCCCAATTTCCTCTTTTAATTGGGAAACATTGAATGTATGATGAATCTTGGCATAAGTGACTTCACCAATTTGCTTTTCAATCTGATATGGATCAAAATATTTGGCACTAAGCTTGTGGTTAATTCGTGTAACTAATGAATTTTGGCAATATGGTTGAAGTTTAAGATAGACCTAATCCCCCACATTGTAAGATTTCTCTCGACGATGCTTATCAGCTTGTACCTTCATGCGTTGTTTGGCAGCTAAGAGATGATGTTTGAGGTCCTATAAAACTCTATCACGCTTCCGCAAGCTGAGATCAATATCATAAACTCATGACGAGGAAGTAATATAGGCCGGTAAGGTTGGGGGAGGACACGCATACAACACTTCAAAAGGGGTATGTCCTGTAGACGTGTGGAATGGTGTGTTACACCCAAATTCAGCCCAAGATAACCAATTAAGCCAACATACAACTTCTCATGTTGATAGTAGTAGCAGCGTAAATAAGTCTCTAGATAACGATTTAAAACCTTCGTTTGACCAATATGAGGAACTGTACTTCAATTGAGTCCCATTTTTATGGAATAAATCCTGCGAGAACTGACTCAGGAATATAGCATCTCGATCATACACAATCGAATTTGGAAAACCATGCAGCTTGACTATATTATTGATGAAAGCCTCGAAAACTGTTAGCGCATCATATGTATGTTTGAGAGGAATGAAATGAGCATATTTTGAGAGGCAGTAACTGTATAATTTTTTGGAGGAAGGCCGTTGATAAATCTGTCCAAACAATTGAAGGAATGGGCAATGGTTGTAGCAACCCAGCAGGAGATAGAGTAACATATTTACAACGTTGACAAACATCACACTCTTCAATGTACTTTCTAACTGTTTTATTAATATGTTGCCAATGAAAGGAGCGTTTGACCCGATGTAGTGTTTTATGATAACCGGAGTGGCCACCTTCAGGCGACGTATGACAAAAATGTAAAACTTTCCTTGTTAAATTAGATTTGGGGCTAAGCAAAATACGACCCTCATATAACAGGAGATCCCCTTTGAGAGAACAAAACGGTGGAAGCTGCCCATCATGGTACTTCTGGAAAATATTAACGAAATAAGAGTCTGATTGATAAGAATCTTTAAGTTCAGCTAACCAATCATGCTGAACTGATGAAACAGCTTGTACAATCATATTAGAGTGAAGTCTCGATAATGCATCTGCTGCCACATTATGTTTCCCTGCCTTATATGCCAGTTCGAAATTCAAATCCATCAATTTGACCAAACACTTGTGCTGAAAGGAAGTATTTGCTCGTTGCTCCAAAAGATATTTGATGCTTTGGTGATCAGTTTTTATAATATATCTCCTTCCCAATAAATAATGTCTCCATTTATTCACAGCAAAAAGTATGGCAGACATCTCCTTTTCATATGTTGATTGGGATTCTTGCCTTGAATTAAAGGCTTTGCTAATATATGCAATGGGTCGGCCTTCTTGAGATAATATAGTTCCCATTCCATGTTTGCTAGCATCCCATTCCAAAACAAATTGTTTTGCAAAATTTGGCAAGGCAAGGACCGGATATGATGCTAACAAGGTTTTTAGTGCTTCAAAGGAAGAAGTTGATGTATCAACCCAAATGAATGTATCATTTTTTAGTAACTGATGCATGGGGGCAGCAATCAAACTGAAATTTTTAATAAACGTCCGATAGTACCTTGCCAAACCCAAAAATCCCCCAAGTGACTTGAAGGAAGTGGGAATTGGCCAAGATTTAATTGTGTCAACTTTTTCCATGCCCATGGCAACTTGCCCACTTGAAATAATATGCCCCAAATATGAAATAGAGGTGACACCAAATTGACATTTAGAGGCTTAACGTACAATTGATTCTGCTGTAAGGCAACAAGAAGTTGGTCCAAGTGTTGAAGATGAGAGTTCCATGAAGAGCCGTAGATAAGAATATCATTGAAGAACACTAAGACAAATTTCCGTAAAAATGGTTTAAAGATATCATTCATCAAGTTTTGGAAGGTAGGAGCATTGGTAAGCCCAAAAGGTATTACCAAAAATTCATAATGGCTTTCGTGAGTTTTAAAAGTTGTCTTAGCAATACCATTGCAATGCATACGAATTTGGTGATAGCCAGAGTGAAAGCCCAATTTAGAAAAATAAGCAGCAGTGGCCAATTCATCCAGCAAATCATCTATTAAAGGAATTGGATATCTATCATTAATTGTTTTTTCATTGAGTGCTCCGTAGTCAATACACATGCACCATGACCCATTAGAGTTTTTAACAAGTAGAAGAGGGGCTGCAAAGGCACTATTAGTAGGCCTAATTTGACCATTATCTAATAATTTTCTGACCAATTTTTCAATAACATCCTTCTGATAAGGAGAATGTCTATAGGGAGCTTTTGAGATGAGAAGTGATTCCTCTATCAATGGAATTTTATGGTCACAATGTCGAGGTGGCAGTAGAGACGAGGGAACCTAAAAAATTCCTTGAAATTTATCAAGTATTTGCTACATATCCTTTGGTAAAGTTGGAAAAGAAATCTCAACCAGAGGTGAGGGAAGTACTGACATTACTTGCAACACGAAGGCTTGTTTAGAGGTCCAATTCTTTGTTCAAAGATTTTTCAGTGATTACTTGTAATTCTGTAGGGGATACTCCTTGTAAGTAACAACACTTGCCCTCAACATAAAAGTGCATTAATAACATCTCAAAATTCCACTCAATAGTGCCCAGCTTTTTAAGCCATTCAGTGCCCAAAACGACATCACAACCGCCAAGCGGAAGGACATAAAAATTGATGCTCATGGTTAGTTTGTTCAAGCGCACCTTAACCCCCAAACATCTACCCTTGCCACTGATATTCTGCCCATTAGCTATCATGACATGAAAGGCTGAAGGATCAGAGACCTTAAGCCCCAACTTATGTACCAAACGTGGGTCAATGAAATTATTGGAGCTACCGGAATCAATCAAAATAGTTGTGGTTGTTTCTTTAATGGCGCCCTTCACCTTCATGGTTGTATCACTGTCTGTGCCATTAATAGCATGAGAAGATATTTCTGGAATGTGGTCTTCCGAAAGCTCTAAGGTTTCCTCAGAACAATCGAGGTGAGCTTCTGATTCTTCTGAAAAGGGATCCACATCTAGTCCTAGTTGAACTATATAAAGAGATTTGCATTTATGGCCTTTAGACCACTTTTCATTACACTGAAAGCAAAGCCCTCTCTTTACCCGTTCTTCATATTCAGCTGGGGTAAGCCCCTTTACAGTTGGTGTGGGATTTTTCTTAATAATTGTTGTGCTACTAGGAGTAGGAAGGAGACCTTTTTGATTAGACCCAAGGGGTCTCAATGATTTTTTATTGCCTGAAATTTGGCTTCATGAAGCCGTGCAAGCTCAACGACAGCAGATAAGGTGGAAGGCCTAAAAGACCTTACCTCATGAGAAGGTCTTCACGTAATCTACTTAAAAATGTTTCCAGTAAATGATTCTCCGACACTTCGTTAACCTTATTGGATAACCTTTCAAATACTTTGATATAATCTAGCAAATGACCCATCTTGTTTAAGTTTGCTTATAGCACCATGAGGGTCTTCACAGAGGTGAATATTAAATCGAACTTCTAAAGCCATAATAAAGGAACTCCAATTTGTATCCACGTGGCTATTAGAATACCACCAAAACTATTGCAAGGCATCATCGTATAAATGAAAAGCTAAGGAAATTTTTTGGACCTCTGGAATGGAATAAAAACTAAAATATTGCTCAACCTTATTTCTAGGCACTTGGATCAAACGTCCCATGGAAAGAAGGAAACTCTAGCCTTTTGCCTTTCAATAAGGATGGATCAAAGGGAGGGGTATTTTGCAGACCTGAAGAAGAATCTTTAGGGAAAGTGTCCTTAGTAGGAATCAATTTTTCTGAGATCTTGGCATCGAACTCCTTGTGATAACTGTCCATCACTTGATCAACGATCTCCAGCAACAGTTGAAGATTCCTACGGGAGGGGGTGAGATTTGCGAGATATAAAAATAAAATGCGGAAGCAAAACAAAATAATTTCACAAAATGCAATCACATAAGATATACAGGTATTTTTAGGTGGAAATCCAAACTGGGTGAAAATCACCACCTAACCCTCTCGAGTTAGGATTTTCCGATAGACCAAGTCGATCAAATCCACGAACCCAAATGTTTGATTCCAAGCGGGTTTCCTTCCTGACTTGGTTCAGATCTAAACAGGGTTCTAGTATAATTCAGTTAGACGACATATCAGACGTCTAGCACTAGGTCTGGACGTCTGAAAACCTAGATAAGTGTGGGAATTGATTTCCCGAGGTCCAAACGGCTATATTCATCTAGGAAAGCGATTAAGGGTCAATTGAGGCAAAATAGCTACATATTAGACGTTTGGAGCCCTCTAAGGACGTCTGGTAGAAGATCAAAGGTTAAAACCTCAACTATCATTTTCTAAGCCAACGTTCCACTAATTGGACGTCTGGCCAAATCATCAGATGTCTGATAAGACGTTTGGACTAAGGGTTGGTCATCTGAAAATAGCAGACAGAAGGTTCTAAGACCAGCCCTAAATGTTTGGACGTCTGATACAACATTCAAATGTCTTAAAGTCCAAGATAAGACGCCTGATTTTTAGATTTGACATCTGATCAGGCTGTCTGAAGCCTATCTTGGTTTTCTAAGTTCTCTAAGAGTTGTCTAAGTGTCCTAGGGTTATGCAAGTGTTCCTAGGACTATAGTTAGGCAACTTTGATGCTCTTTAACAAATATTCTAAGGCAGAAATAAAGAGCGACAAAAGAACAAAAAATAAAGTACAACGAACAAGAATGGAAATCTATCCTATTCTTCATCTCCTTCCTTCTTCAAGCTTTCACTCCTCGCGAAACTCCTTCTCCTCCAACGAGATCCTCTAATCCACCATGGACGCGAGCTTTGAGGTCTTTCACACTTGTATCCATTTCCAATTATCCTGAAATTTTAAACTCAAATGCAAATGTTAAAACACATGTGTTTTGTTATCAACAAAATTGATGATCATGGTACCCTTGCACCAACAACAGCGACCGCATCCCCTTAATCTCCTCAGGCGTCATGTTGAAAAAGGTGCCCGAGGTAGGTTCAGACACCAAATTGTTAGAGCGCTCAGTGGAACTTGTCGAGGAAGCCTTACTTTGGGCCTGTGTCACCACTAGTTTATTGATGGAGTGTGCAGCAGTCAGGGAAGGAATCTGGGTTGCAGAAAAGTAGATGGCTAGAATAAGGGAAGAGAAGTTTAGAGGAAGGACTGAGATAAGGGAAGAAGAATTACTTGAGGGAAAAATAGATCGATGCTTTCCTATTATTCTTCTTGCTATAAATAGCAGAGGATACCATGCTCCTATTATTCTATTCTAACAGCCTGAACTACCTAAGAGTAATTTGCATAAGAATCCAATATGTTTGTTCTTATTGCCAATGCTTAGGACACATATCAGAGATCCAATTAACAGCCCTTCATCCTTAGAGCCCTACCAAATGGGTACCTAGATAGGAATTACAAGTTGTACTGCAGTAGTTGTACTTAAACCTCCTCTTTCCACATAATGAAAATCTCCAGGGCTTAGTTACTTTCATGGTGAGATAACCATGAGCAATCCTTGAGAATAAAGAAGATACATACTAGCATTTGAAACCTAAAAAGGGCTACGAGTGCCATAGAACTTTGAGTTATGGAACAATTGGTCAATAGTTTTTAACAAGCAAAAAATTAGATGAATATGAGTAACAAAATTTCACATGATCTACAAAGTAAAATTTTTATGATCAAATGGGTGCAGACAAATGATAGGCCATTCACTAAAAAGAAGTAAGAAAGTATCTCCATCAAAAAACCAAATTAAATTAATGGCAAGAATTGTTAGAGTGGTACAAGCTAATGGAAGGCACAAACCCAAGACTTTTCTCACAATAAGAGTGGTGAGGTAAGATCAAGACTTTAACAATGCAACACAGTTAGCCTTTTGAGCATATATTCTAAAATTCAGAAAGTAGTTAACCAACTGTAGCCATAATAGTTAAGTGCTAGATGACAAACCTATTCAAGCATGTGGGTGCTTGAATGCTAAAAGTTCTCCTTCCTCTGGTGAGTCAAATGTGAATATCTTCAAGTTGCAGTCTCACTCTAACGTCCAGTCCTCTTTCCACTCCCTCTCCCCTAAAACCCTAGTGACCTCTCCGCTCCATCAACCCCCCCAAGAGATCACTCCATTGGGTGGGGCCTCAGTCGGCCTTAGGGTTGACTGGGAACCCTGCTCCCCTCCCTTTTCGGCTTGTACTTGACCATTGTTCACCCCTTTACTGCTCCCCCCCTTCCTATCCCCTACAACAGCTTTTGTTTGCATCTCTAGCCTCGAGGTGGTAATGGGGTGGTCAACCGTCTGTTTAGTATTCGGCGGTCTTTGATCGGTGTCTTCCCTCCTCCCTGTAGTCGTTGGTCTTAATGGCTGTGCTGGTGTCGGCTCCCCTCATTCCCTCGGTGATGGCTGCTCTAAATGCCCTCTTCTTAAGGTAGCTGTTGTGAGTTGTTTAGGTTGAGACATCTTCACCGCCATCTCCGCTCTGATCACTCGTGACCTCAGCTATTTTTGTGGCCATTTGTTTTCTTTCTTATCTTTGTTTTCCTTGTTGGTTCTAGTGCTAATGGGCCACACTTGAAATCGTGCATAGTATGATCAGGCTTATGACTAGTGTTTCCTTACTGATTTTACTTGTCTCACGCAATTCTTCGACGTTACTCGATGGCGTGAATCATTATCTATTGCGTGGAAAATATTTCTGAAGCAGGTTGGGTCTTGCATCTTTGTTTTAAGTATTTGTGTGTTTTGGTTCACTTTGGATGAGTGTTACTCCCTATTTTGGGAGGTAGGGTTCTCCTCGTTGGAGGGTGTGGTATTATAATGTAATCTACTTTTGTCCCATCAATGAAGTTTTACCTTTGCAAAAAAAAAAAAAAGTTGCAGCCTCCCTCTACTAGTCTGAACATGTCCCTGAGTACACCATCTTAACTTTCAAAATCAAAAGGAGGAAAAAGAAACATTGGAATGAAATAATGAAATATAAAGTAGTACTTCGATTCTAGAAAATAAAGTAGCAAGAAGAAAAAATTGCTTAAGCACATGGAGGAATTGTAGGTTATTGTTAAACCATCTAGATCTAGAATGGATCTAGAAGTTCCTTCAAAACATACTCTTTTTTTCACCAAATAAGGAGTCGTTGACATTTTGCTGGACTAAGTTGAGGACCTCCTGAGTTGAAAAATTTATTTAGTATAAGTGAATGTGTAAAGTTTAATAGGCTCATTTCTTTTCATTAAAAAAAGGTTTAATTATCTATTAGGGAAGGTGAATACTTGAAATTCAATGCACCCTCTCTATTTCTTTCTCTTGTTGAGGAAAATTTGAAATGGGTATATTTTCCACTATAAAATAAACAAATTTGTCAAGAATCAACATAAATCGGAGCGTAAAGACTCCTTGTGCTTGGGAAAAATAGTCCCACATAGGGGCTATGCGCACGTGGAGTAAGGAGAGCAGCCTTGTGGTCGGCAGCCCTCTTAGTGGTTGGCACAGGTGGCCAGCTACCCTTGATGGTGGCTGGCTGCCTTATGGAGAAGAGAGAGAGGGAGAGGAGTTTCTTAGAATAGGCAATATTATTATGACTCAGGAGATTACAAAAAGGGAAGGCTCTCTTTTGTAAAGAGTACATATCCATATTTTTGGAAACCAAAGATCTTATCCCATAAGGAAAGATCTTATCTCTCTAATTAAATCAAATCATAAACTCTTTTCCTAAAACATATTTACTAAAAGTAGAAAACTTGACTCCTAAGCAAAAGACTCCAAACTTGGGTTCTAGAAGCCATGACCGCTGGCCCTGTTGGTTTCTCTAGAGGCTACCATGTGGACTGTCCATGTGGCTTGCTGACTGTCATGTGGACAATCCACGTGGCTTTATTCCAACGTTCCAACACTCCCTCTCAAGTTGAAGGCCGGGAGGTCGACGACTTGGTCTTCAACTTGTGAGGCTAGAGGTCCCACCATTCTTCTGCTTCTTCGAGAGCCACGCTCTCGATCTTCTCCTTCGACATGTCGACAGTGAAGCCTTTTGCGACCTCCGAAGTAGATGCCTTTGTGGCAACTTGAGTAGTCGTTGCTATGATGGTCGTCGTCTTGTCTTCTCGAAGTAAAGCCCATAGCTTCTCGAGGTCTTCATCAGTTAGGGAGTCCATGCATGAGGTGCCAGTAGCCCCACGTGATGGTCTCCCAAACATCTCCCAACACTTGTCTTGCAGATGATTATTGCGTCTGCAGTGCTGGCACTTCAGATAGACGCGATAAGATCCTCATCCTCGTCCATTCCCTACACTTTCCTCAGAGATAGCAAGTGTGGAGTTTTTGCTTTTCGCCAAGTCTTCATCCTCGATGATGTCCATCTTGATAAGATGGCAGAAGATGGTCTCAAGATCCATCCTTCTGTCAGAAGCTGTAAGTCCACTTTTGTGGACCATTATTTGGCCTAAGTACTCTTTAATTAGTTGATCTTAATTGTTAAGTAAGTAGGAGTTAAATGGCAATTCATCTTAGTCTACATATAATTTTATACATTAATTTTACATTTAATAACATATGATATGGTCTATTTGTCGAATGTAGGCTAGGTGCAAGGGTTAGATGTCCATTTTGCTTATATAAGATGTCTGGAGCTCAGATCAGATGTCTGGAAACTATCATCGTAGACCCCCTGAAGTCTACATTTTTTAAGACGTCTGATATTTTTATTGGACGTCTGATGATTAATGGATAGAACTTATCATTCTGTTCCAACCACTTGCGAAGATTTGGCCATAGAAAACAAACAGAGAGAATTCAAAAGGAGAGCGAGCCATCCTGGGGAGGGAATAATCTTCTCCCTCGGGCGGGGATCCACTCATCTTCCATCTTCTCTCCTCCTCCACTGTGTAACAGGTGTACACCGTGGATCCGAAGGGCTTTCACTATGAATCCACCGAACACCATAGACCATCGTGTGCTCTGACCTTGCCCTCATCTCCGCTCATGCATGCAATGACTGTGCGTGCATGCCACCACCCCTCACCGTGAGAGCACTACTACCTCTACTTGCCCTTCTCTTCTTCTTCTTTGATTTCCTATTCACCTTCTTCTTCCTCCAAAAGAACCCACCACCATCCACTGCCGCTTGTCCTCTCCTCACCACCAGCAATCCCACCATCGCCATCAACACCACCACAAAAATGTCCAAACCCGCCAACACCAACTCCACGTAGTCCCTCTCTCCTCACCGCCACCCACTTTCACCTATCATCTTCCCCTTTTTCTTTGTCTTCCTCCTTATCTTCTCTTCTTCGCCTCCCCTGTTTTCCACAAAAGAACCCAAAGTACATCGCACACAGCCACTTCATCAAGCCTCCTCCAACCACCAACCTTAGCCCCAAGCTCACTTCGGCAATCTCGAGCACTGCCGAGCATCTCGCCAACCATAGAGGCCGCGAACGGCAACGCACAGGCACGCACGCAGCACCACCACCTCGACATCGCCGGCATCCTCCTCCTCCGTCCGTCCACTGCCAGCCACCTCCGGTCGTGCCTCCTACACCATCGCGTTGCCCTCGTCTCAACCGATCTTTGCTGATCTCCAATCGACCGACGAGCATCCTCCCCGTGCACAAAGAGGAGAGAGGAAAAAACCTCTATTTCATTTCTAATTAGTAATTACAGAGAATGCCATTGCAAGCTTTCCTATCCATTTATTTATCAAATTAATATCTTAAGGTGAATTTGCATGCATATCTCTTTATTCTTGATAAATTGCTTCTGCTTGAGTATCTCATGAATTAGATAAGAGTATGTCACATTGAATACCATGAACAAGGAATGTTTTATTGGAAATTAGGATTTACGTTGATTACCATTACTAAGATCATTATTTAATAGAATATCATATTATGGTAACTTTGCATATAGACACCTGCATTCCTGAGTAATTGTTTAAAATGAGCATTTATATGGGAATATGAGTTGCACTAAGTAATGTGCACACCTGTTGAGATTCCTGAATAATTGAGGCACCACTCACTAGTATAATAGGCTGATTCCCTCGTGTGGAGAAGACCTAACTATTTTCGTGGTTAGATTTTGAGTAATAAATATTTTTGAAAAGCGATTTTCTACCACACAATGAAATACAACGCGACATTTTATGTTAAAATTGTCATCGAAAACTAAGATCTCTCTTTTAAATGGAGCTATTGCTGGGGAGGAAATATGCCTATTAATTTTTTTGGGAAATTTATATTATTTTTATTCTATTTCTGAAGCTTTTTTGAATTGCTGACCTTGTTTCTATTTACTTGCAAAATTAAACGAACGCAATGGGAGCACACGACGGAAGGGATATTTTTGGTGGACCTTGAATTCACCTAGAGGGTAGCAATAGGAGCACGTAGGCCTTGATCCCACACATGTGGAAGGAGGATCGGTGACCAGAGACATCTGTTTTTTTCTTTTAGATTTAGATTAGGCTAGATAGACATTAGCATTTAATTTCTGTCTTGTGGACCCTTGTTAGGTATTCTTGGGAACGTGTTCCCAATAATTTTTATTTCCTATCGCCCTTATATGCGGGAGCATGTTCCAATTTTATTTAGATTATAGGATTATTCTAATTGTTTGAACTGCACGTTAGTTAGTTAGCTAAATTAGATTAAGTTTGTTTGCTTATAAAAAAAAAAATCGAACTACCTGTTAGAAGCTGCATATCTATAGGGCGACCATCTAGGATTGAATGAGTAGCATCTAGTATATCTTTACTGCATCGCATACATTCCTGCATTGAAGAAAGCTGGAGTAAGGTACGTCTTCTCTTAAGCATCAATTACCTATCATGCATATGCATTGGACTTAAATCTAAGACCACTAAAGTCTTTGAATCTAATTAATTCAGTGGTCACTTTAAAAATTGGGACTACTAAGAGGTTGAACCTTAAAATCAGTGACTTTAAATTGCATGGAAAAGGATTTGATTACGAGATTTTAAAAAAATAAAACATGAATGTGTGTTGCACACCTGAGACACTGTGCACATCACACATAACGTCACTAGATAAATTTCTACCTCTCCTCTTTTACACCACAAGAGAAGTTAGTCGGAAATCAACAAACCTATCCACCAAGTTACTTCGGTTCCTCGTGCGTGGGCTCGATTCGAGACTTCCATCCCTTGCGAGTAGGTTATAGGCACTAATGAAGGTCAGCCTAGGAAGCGTAATTCTTGCAAAACTTATTTGGCCACCAACTGAACACTTAATTCTAAGATATAGAATCTACTAAAAATAGATCCCATTGTATTTGCGTTTGTTTTGACAGTGGTAGAACTCTCTAGAAAGTTTTTGCTTTTGTTCTGATTTCTTCTAAGTCCTAAGAAAGCTTAACCTATTTGACTTAAATTGACTATCCTTCTATCAATTTAACCAGGATCCCATGTCCCGAGCGTATCCATCCTTTGATGGATACAATGACAATTCATGGGATCAATCATATTCCTATCTTGGGAGTACTGGCCCAATAACTCCCACTTTTGAGTAAAGCCTAGGAGTGGAAATTTTCAATTTGCAAACACTCAACCCTCCTACCCTTCATGATTTTCCTTAACGAGGTTGGACCGATACCCTTAGGCAACCAGAGCCTGAGATTGACTATCCTCCCCAATCTAATAGTAGCCTCTACCCTTTTATGATAGAAATGCAAAAACAACAAAAAGAATTGATGGAGTCTATGGGAGAGATGTTAAGAAGAATAGTTAATGACTGAATGAGGAAATTAGTCAACTTAGCTACCTTCCTACTAATGATTCTGATCCATACTCGTATAACTGTAATCATCAACAAGATTCTGAGGAAACAACGAACAATAGGGATCCCGTTTTGAGTAGCTATCGCGTAGACTCTTCCCATGAGACACGGCCATTAGAGGAGAACTATCTTAATGATTATCCACTTGAGCTATATTAAAGTCAAAAGAAAGGAAAGATGGTACCTCTTGAGGACCTTGACCCCACTGAAAGTATTTTTCTTACCACTGACAACCTGGGTTAAGGTCTTATTGTTCATATCACTTCCCCTATTAATATCTGGTGGAACCCCATTCTACCCTTAGTGAGCCTAATCCTGACCCTCCACTTAGGGAATCAACACCTACCATTCAGCATTCTGAAGATTTAAATGTGCCCAATGAAGGTAACACTAAGGAAATGGAGGATGACACTACTAGGGAAGGGAGATTTGGTGACGGATATTTGGTGACGGTTTTGGGAACTGTCACCAAAAGTAACCTATGGTGATAGTTCCACTCAAAATCGTGACCATAGAGGGAGAGTGAGATTTGCTTTCAGCTTTGGTGACGGTCCAAGTGGAACCGTGACCATAGTATACCTTTGGTGACGGTTCCACTCATCCATATTTTTTTGCATCGGGGATATTAAATATTGCATCGGGGATCAAAGGTGATTTTGTGTTTGCACCGGTGATATTAAATATTGCATCAGGGATTAGAGGTGATTTTGTGTTTGCACTGGTGATATTAAATATTGCACAAGGAATATTTACATTTTGATCTGGTGATTAAAGGTTTTTTGGGATTGCACTGATGATTAAATAGATTTCATCGGTGATATTAAGTATTGCATCGGGGTTAGTAATTTTTTTTTCATCGGGGATATTAAATATTGCATTGGGGATCAGAGGTGATTTTGTGTTTGCATTGGTGATATTAAATATTACACAAGGAATATTTAAATTTTGATCCGGTGATCAAAGGTTTTTTGGGATTGCATTGGTGATTAAATAGATTGCATCGGTGATATTAAGTATTGCGTCGGGGTTCCTAATTTTTTTTGCATCGGGGATATTAAATATTGCATCGGGGATCAGAGGTGATTTTGTGTTTGCACTGGAGATATTAAATATTACACAAGGAATATTACACAAGGAACCGTGACTATATCCTTTCCTTTGGTGATGGTTCCACTTGAAATCGTCACCATAGCTTCCCCTCATCCCTCTCTGCATATCCCTTTGGTGACGGTTTCAAGTGAAACCGTCACCATAGCCTTCCCTTGCCTACCCTCCCCCTCGTGCATTTCCCTTTGGCGACAGTTTAAAATTTTTCGCATCCCTCTTGCGCACCCTCCTCCGAAATTCCTTGCCGCCGCCTATCCTGCCCTCATCACCTTCTCCCTCCCCCGACTCCCCGACCCCCTGCTCGAAGATGTCAGCCCCCCTGACCATTGCCTGCCCCCTTCCCTCTCCCGATGACGGTGCTTGTCCTGAATCCCACTTAAGGTTGCCCGCAGCACCTCGCCTACCCCTTAAGATCGATCACCACCAAAAACCAACTCCCGCTACTATTACCTTCCCCCTCCCTCGACTGTCCGACTTAATCCCCAACGACGTCACCTCCTCGGACCATCCTGAACCCCCTTCCCTCTCCTGACGAGGGCCCTCCCCTGACCATCCCCTCCCCAGCAGCACGCACGTCTCCTCCCCCTCAAGACTGCTACCTCTCTCCCTCCCTCATCTTCCCCAACAGCACCTCCATTACCACTGCTGCTGCTACGTACAAGTAGGGTTAATCCGCCACTCTTCCTTCATTTTATTTATTTGCTTGCTTCATACCTCCTCCTCCAACTCCACTTATCTTGATCTCCTGTTATTATTGTTATTGCAGTACTTGGTGGATTTATTGGCTACGGGGTGGCTCAACGAGATCTATTGATCTTGGATTGGCTTAAGGGTTTACACGCATGCCAGGTGTTTGGTGGTATGTGAACAAGTTTTCAAAGTAGGAAGCTTTTTTTGGTCATAAACAACATACATCTAGGAAGCTTCTTAGATAATCTTATCTACATCATGGTAGTTTTGCTACAGACCAGACCATTATTAGATGGTTAATCCCTCTACCCATGATGTGTTTTGTTAGTGTGGAGATGAAGAAGAAGAGGGTGTTTGTTGCTCATGACCACAAGGAAATCCTCTTGTTGCCTTCTTTTTCTTTTCTCTTCTAGTTTTCTTGAGGTCACATGATGAGTTTCCAATCTTAGGTCTTTACAAGGGTCTGTGTGTTTGATTCTTTTATTACTGCTATTTGGTGGTGTGTGTAACTTAGTTTCATTGTAACTTAGTTTTATTGATTATAGGTTTCCATGGATAAGTCTTGGATTGGTTTAAGGATTTCTAATTATTGTCGATATAAGAGCAGAGTGATTTCATTCTTAGATTGGGCATTCCATGAAGATAGGAAGCAATATAGAAGAGGAGACTTCTAGGAGAGAATTTATTGTCCATGCAAAAGTTGTTTGAATGGATTCATGTATGATCGTAACACAGTACTTGAGCATCTAATTTGTATTGGTTGGTGGCCTCACTACACAATCTGGACCTCGCATGGAGAAGAAATAGCTTATCCTTCTATTGATAATGATGTTGAGAATCGCATTGAAGATATTGGAGGTGATAATGTTGCAGAGATGTTAGAAGAGATGGGAGCTGCAAATGCTGATAGTCATGAACATGATAATATGTTTGGAGATTGTAATAATTTTTATGATGTACTGAAGGCAGCAGAGGAACCCATTGCTCCTGGAATTAATTCCATGTCAAGGTTGTCATTTCTTTTGAGAATGTTTTAAATTAAAGTGATGAATAAGGCAATATCTAAGTTAATGTCTGATGTCCTTAAGTTCATAGAAGAGTTGTTAAATAATCCCAAAGATTTTTCTCAGTCGTGGTATGATGAGAAGAAACGATTTCGCGTACTTGGCTTGAAGTGTGAAAAGATTGATGCTTGTAAGAATGACTGTATGCTGTACACTAAAGAAAATGCATGCTTGAATAGTTGCCTGCAATGTGGAGAAGGAAGATATGAGGAAAATACCAGTTCAAATGCACAAGGGAAGAAACGATCAAGGAAGGTACTGCGTTACTTTCCTTTGATTCCTAGGCTACAACGTCTTCTTATGTCGAGTAAGACTGCAAAGTGGATGACATGGCATCATAATGACAAATCATGAGATGGACTTATGCGTCATCCAACAGATTCTGAAGAGTGGGCTGCATTTGATAACAAACATGCTCAATTTGCAGAGGAAACACGTAATGTTAGGCTTGGTCTTGCAAGTGATGGATTCAATCCTTTCAAACATATGCATCCATCATATTCAATATGGCCAGTGGTGTTACTTACATATAATTTGCTGCCATGGATGTGTATGAGATCTTCGTTTATGATGCTGATGCTTCTCATCCCTGGGAAGAAGCACCAGGAAATGCAATCGATATTTACATGCTACCACTCATCGATGAGTTGAAATTGCTATGGTATAATGGGGTTGAAACATATGATGCAGCCACATAATAATTTTTTAAGATGCATGCAGCACTGTTGTAGACTATTAATGATTTCCCAGCTTGTGGAAATTTATCTGGTTGGAGTACTAAAGGCAAGTTGGCATGTCCTATATGTATGGATGATACTCATTACTTGTGTTTACCTGAAAGCAAAAAATTGTATTATTTAGGGCATCGTAGATTCCTACCTATTGAATATAGATGGCGACAATCCAGGTTTAAAGACAAATTTGATGGTAAATCATGCCACTATTCATCCAAAAATCCAAAAAATTTTCCAAGAACAGATACAATCAAGTTGTCAGGATACAAGATAATGGAGAAGTTACAACAGATTGGTAATATCCGATTGGGTCGTCTATTTCAGAAAGATCTTAAAGACTTACGTAATTCTGGATTTAAAAAGAAAAGCATATTCTTCATGGGGCTCCCTTATTGGCAAGATCTCACGATTCGTCACAATCTTGACATGATGCATATCGAGAAGAATGTTATGGATAATATTTTAGATCTGCTAAAGTTAACGGATAGTCCAAAAGACACGTTGAAGACCCATACTGATTTGAAGATGTTGGGCATTCGTCCTGAGTTGCACGTAAATCATAAAGATGATGGCATTTATGACTTTCCTCAGGCATTATATACTTTGAAGGATGAGCAATGACTGAAGATGTTATCTTTTCTTAAAAATATCAAGGTTCCACATGGATTCTCGTCACAACTTTCTACATGTGTAAATGAAGCATTGAAGAAGGTAAGTGGATTAAAGAGTCATGATTGCCATGTTTACATGCAGATATTATTTCCATTAGCAATCCGTGGAGTGCTTCCTCAATTAGTGGTTGACTCTGTGACGGAGATAAGTCGATTCTTCAAGGTTATATGTTCAAAGACATTGGATTCTCAACTGTTAGACTATTGGGACAAGCAAATTATGATCACACTATGCAAGATGGAGCAGCTTTTCCCTCCTGCATTTTTTGATGTCATGGTACATCTTATACTTTACCTAGTGAATGAGGCAAGGATTGTTGGACCAGTTCAGTATAGGTGGATGTATCCAGTTGAGCGCTTCTTGAAAAAATTGGAAGACTACGTCTGCAATAAGGCTAAGCTAGAAGGTTCAATTGTCGAAGAGTATCTTGTAGAAGAATGCATCAACTTTTGTGCGATGTATATGGATGGTCTAGATAATTGATTCAATCAATTGGAAAGGAATGATGATAGACAAAACGGTGAAAATGTGGAAGATTATTTTTCTGTATTTGATATCCGAGGAAGGCCAATCATACGAACGGAATTTAAACCAATGTCTGAACATGATCGACGATTAGCTCATATATATATTAAAGCATATTCCAGATTTTTACGATGAATTTCGACAATATTTGCACATTTGTAGATGTGAAGAAGACTTCATTGACTGGTTTAGAACTCATGTGCAAGAAATGAAACAAAATAATGATCCGCAATGGATAGAAGATTTTGATGTAATGATAAACATACCTTTAAGTCAAGCACATTATCACTCTGGATATATAATAAATGGGTTCAGATTTAGAGTGCAATCAGTTGATGATGTGAAGGCTACACAACATTCAGACGTTATTGTGAAATGTGATGGCATACAAACTGGTTGTGATGGTTACTATGGGAAAATCAAAGAGATTGTGGAAGTCAGCTATAGTCATGATTGCCGAGTCGTGTTATTTAAGTGTGATTGGTTTGATATTTTTAACAGCAGATATGATGTTAAAGTTGACAAAGATACTGGTTTCATAAGTTTGAACAAGGATCGTACAATTTTTTAAGCATCTGAACCTTTTACATTAGCTTGTCAAGTTGAACAAATTTTTTACGTGCCTGATAATAGTAGAAATGGCTGGATAGTACCAATAAGAACAATGCCGCGTGATTATTATGATATAGAACATGGTAAAGATTTTGAAGCATATCAAGATGTACTACAAGATGGAGGAATAGGTCATGGTGCAATGGATATTAATATTTGAGGTAAACGTTTTCAATTAAGCTATTTTGTAGAGTTTAATTATTTCTTTATTAAACTTTTTTTCATATATTTCTCCCTTGCAGGTTTTCTTATTGTATTAGGTTGATCTTTTACTTACTTTGGCATACTTCTTTCGTTATAGTTGATTATATAAAAAGTATGACATCATCCTTTTATAATTTATAGCTCCTCTCTTATTTCATATAACCAAAGTTATGATTTTTTTTTGAATGAATCATATAAGAGCAAGCTTTCTATTTTCAAGTTTGTGCTTTCTATACATAGTGGCATAAAGTATAATCAAATCAAAATTATTCTATTGGAATAATCAAAGTGAAATTTAATACAAAGTGGCATCAAGTTGGAGTAAATAAGTTGGTCACATTCATTAGTAAATTTTCTATTGTATTTTCTTTAATTAATAATTTCTTTTTATCTGTAGATGGCACCTAAGAAGTTGATGGCATACAAAAAGCATCACCTTGATTCTAGATGTGATGACTCTTCATTTGAGCCAGATTACCAGGTCCAAGGACATGAGGGTGGCATCGACACCTAGCTCGAGCCCAAACATGAACCTCAATGCCAATAACAACATGACAATCAACTCAAGTTGCCTTCCCCCATGCCACTACCTCATACTCGACTTCGATCTCATACTCGACATGCTATGATCTCACCTCATACTCTTACAAAATCTAGGCCTCAGTATAAACCTCAACAAAATACACAGCCTCACTCTCAGCTTCCACCTAGGCACACACACCCTCAGCCCGTAGACCCTCCCCTGAGCCAGTCCTAGCAGCGGACAGCAGCTCAGTGGTGATGTTTCCCAACCGCGGCTAGTCTTTATTTGTTTTAGTGCTTATTACAGTAATGTCGTTGTGGTATAAAATAAGACAGCTGCGGTTGTCGTTACCATTAAAATTTTACTCGGAAATAGTTTCCCGAGGTCGAACTCAGGGAGCTACTGGAATTCTAGAAGTACAATGTTTCTTTATTACAAAAATAAGAGAGAGAGAGGGAGAAATAGATTTCTGTCTTTTGGCTTTTTCTTCTTCTCTTCTTTCTCTCTTTGCTTGTCTTCTTCTTCTCTTCTTTCTATTTTCTTTATCTTTACGGGTCTTCTTCCTTGGCTCTGATTGCCTTCAGTTCCTCTTCTTCTTCTTCTGCTTGTCTTCTAGTTCTTTTCTTCAGTTCTTCTTCTTTTTCTTGTCATTATCTTCTTTCTTCCTTCTTCTCTTTTCTTTCTCTTCAGCTGCGGAGCCTTTTCTTTTTCTTCTTCTCTGCTTTATCTCCTCTGAAGCTTCATCCGTCGTCTGATATCACAGTCAGATGACTTAAACGGTGGTCTGCTACAGTGCTTCCCCTCTTTTCTTCCTTTGTTGCTTCTTCTTCTTCCCGCTTCTTCTTACTTGGCTCTGCCTTGCTCAGCTGTAGAGCCTTTTCAGAGTTTCTTCTTCCGCTCCTCTTCTTCTTCCTGTGGCCAAGTGGTGAACCTTCTTCCTTTGCGCCCTGTTCCTGCACAAGGCACAGCAAAACCTAGCCCTTCCCTCTACCCGCACGTCTCTCTCTCTCTCTGTAAACCGCTCATAGGAAGCTCTCCTAGAGCCGGGTTATCGGGTCGGGTAGCGTACCCGTGACCAGGCGGACCGGCGTGGGTGGTGCGCGAGGAGTGCAGGGTAAACGGGTCGGCCAGGTCCGCGTGGTGTGGGTCGCGGACGAGGTGGGCGAGTGGGTGAGGGGACCTCACCCCGTGTTCTGAGGCGCTTAGGTAAAAACACAAAATCAATTTAAATGGGTGCGGCGCTTCAAAATCTTACGATGTGGGACTAAACTTCGTCCCTTCTCGCGTGCGCCCGCAGGAAGAATCGTGACCTTGCCTCAGCAGCTGTGTCCTCGCTTCCCTCCCCGTGCCACCTGCCTGCCTTCACCTGGGTCTCTCTAATTCGCCTCGGCTGGAGTCCTGCTGCTTCGAGGCCTGGAGCTCGCTTGGAAGCTCCTTGCTTCGTCGCCAATGGCGGTCGGGGCTGAAAATATGCCTAACACAAACAGGGCCTATTGGCCTAATCAGACCACAGGGAAACCTTCGCCGTGGCACGGCGAAGGTAGCGCAGGGTGCGGCAGGTTGCGGGGCGGTGTCTGGCGGCAGCCCTAGGTCAGACTGCAACCGGAAAAATGGGTTTGATCGGGGGATTGTTGTGGAGGTGTAGAGTGGCAGTGGAGGGGTGGGGGGTGTTGGGTAGGGTGAGGCGGAGCTTTTGGGACAGTTGGCGAGTTGTGTGGAGTGGCGGATCGATGGGGGCAACTCGCCGGAGGGTTGCCGGAGGGATGGAAGATGATGGTGGTCGGGCACAGTCGAGGGGTAATCAACTGAAAGGCAGTGGGGAAAAGAAAGAGGGGATGAAGGGAAATAACAGTAACCTACCTACAGTGACGAAGGGGGCCGGAGCAGGGCGGCAGTCGTATCGACTGTCGCCGGAGAAGAAACACCCAGAGGGAGAGAGCGGTGGCGAGGAAGAGGGCAGGGAGGCACGCGCTTGGTACGGCGCGACATGGGGAGATCAGGCGAAGGTGGCTCTATTGCTGGTATTGCAGCAGAGCGACGAGACGGAGGAGCCACCGAAGCTGGTGGGTTCCTGTCGGAGTGGGGAGAGAGGAAGGGTTGGGGTTTTCTCCGTCAAGACCAAGCTGTCCGAACCGGCTGGCGACGCTGGTCTTTATAAAGGCGGTGGTGGAGGGGTGGACGCAGGGAGGTGACGTGCCTCCCTCGCCGGAGAATGGCCGGAGGTGTGACCCATACCTTCCGCGCGTTCGCACGGAAGGTGTGGGCGTCGTCAGGCGGCATGGCGGTGTCCCTGCGACAGCAGACGTCGCAGGGAACACCAGGTTCAATTTGCAGGACATCCCCCTCACCCTGCGCGGCGCCATGCTCCGCGCAAAGTCGCCGGAGCATGGCGCTGCGCAGAGACTTGCAAGAGGGACCTAAAAGCAAAGAACAATGATGAAAGCCTCATCATGAGCCATAACTAGCTCATTTTAACCCAATAAAGAAGATAAAAGCTCCTACATAACCTAGAAGAAGGCCTAAATGAAGGAATAAGTGCTCTGAGAAGAAAACATGAATTAAAGGTTAAAACTGTAATTTTACCATTGCAGTGCATAAACAGGATTTCTCAGAGGCAAAACATAGGTCAAAAGGTCTAAATAAGATAAAAAGTGGGTTGAGTCAATCAGAAATGGATTTATGTGCAATTTAGGAATTAAATGACATTTGGTAACCCTAAAACTGACCTGCTTAAATTAAAAAGGTTTCGGTCATGATAAAAATCAAGTAAACCCTCTAAAAATCATGGAAAAATATCCTCTAGGGTTTAGAACACTTAATTTGGCCTTTGGAACCCAGTTTGACCTAGATTAGGGTCCTAGCTCATCAATTAACCGGATTTGGGTTCTTACGCAAAATGTCCAGTCAAACGTGGTCAAACCTATAATCCAACTTCACCATTGGATTCCTTAGGTCCAAATTAGGTTTATACCAAAATTTGGACCTAAGGGGAGGTCATCTTGACCTACTTTGCAATTTAGTACACCCAAATCACAACTTGGTCCTTATCTTTTGAAAATCCTTGCAGAGAGCCCCCTAATTTCCTCGCCACCTTTGCAATCAGGTCCTACCGCCATTGTTAGGGCAGAAGCAACCTCCGGCGAGGTTTAGAGAGGGATTACTCTCTGATTCCTCAGAGATCCCCTCCCAGAAATGGAAGGGAGATTCTCTGAGGAATTCCCTTCCATCTACGGGCAATCACAATCTCTGGTGTGAACCCAATCTCTCGTGTGAACGCACGAGGGATTTGGGTATCTTAACCTCTTTCCTACTTCGGCGATCCATCAAAGGCAATAGGCGTGCCCTCCACGCTCTGAAAGCACGGCCTAGTGCCTATAAAAGAACCCACACCTCGGCCGCTCATCTTTAGCATGACTTGGTCGGACTTCCACCCCCAATTCGTCTCTTTCGTCTTCGGCCAAGTACCCAGCGAGCTCCGGCAAGCCCCCCTCCCCTCCCTCTTCACTCTGCCACAAAACCAGTGGTAGAGACATCTTCCTGATTCTCCTCTGCGTCGCGCAATACCCGTGCACGCCGCCTCAGCCCTGTCGTCACCGCCGTCCTCCTCCACTGGGCAACGTCTTCTCCGGCGACAGCAGGTACAGCTGTCTGCCCTCCGTCCCCCTTCGTCCCTACAGTTAGGCTTAAACTATTCTTCATCTTCCCCTCTCTCTTTTCCCACTTTTATTTCACTTAATTGCCCCTCGACCGACGCTGACCACCTCCATCTTCCTCGTCACCGACCGACCTCCGGCGAGCCGCTCCCACCATTCCGCCCCTCCACACGGCTCGCCGACCAACTCAGAGGCTCCTCCTAACCACAAGGAACAACTTCTGCCCATCAGCCATCCCTCTACACCTCCACCACAGTCCCCCGAACAACCCTACACTTCCGGCCACAGGTTGACCTAGGCACGCACACCTAGGCCATCCCACGGCTTGCCGCATGGCTCACCACCTTCGCCGTGCCACGACGAAGGTCCCCAGCTGGTCTGATTGAGCCGAGAGGCTCATTTTGTGTTTGACAGTATCAAAGCTCCTACCGCCATTGACGAAGGTTGAAGCAGCTTCGTAGCAGCTCCAGGCGTCAGGTCTTCCAGGCTTCAGGCGCAGCAGACTCGCGCGAGCGGTGCGAAGAGGTCTGGTTTAGCAAGGAGCGCTGCGAAGTCTGTAGCTGTGGCAATCACATGAAGGATCTGCGGGCGCGCGTGAGAGCGGGGCAGTGGCTGGATAGTTCCACATCGGCGAAACGCAAAGCGCAGGTATAGTTTAAATTATTTTTGTGTTATCTGTTTACCGCCTCCGAAAGCACAGGGGTGAGGTCCCTCACCTGACCCACTCGCCTCGTCCGCGATTTCACCTCGCGGATCTGGCAGGATCCGACCCGACCCTGACCTGAGCACTCCTCGCGCATCACCCACCTGCTGGTGCGCCTAGTCCCGGGTGCGAGATCCGACCCGAATACCCATGGCTTTGGGAGAGCATCCTTGAGCGAATTGCAGAGAGAGAGACGTTCGGGTAGAGGGGAAAGGGTAGGTTTTGCTCTCTGTGTATGCAGGCTGAACGTTGAGGAAGAAAGACTTAGCTGAGTGAGGCAGAGAAGAGAAGGAAGAAAGAAGGACTGCAGAGCCAAAGAAGGAGAAGAAAGAGGAGACCAAGGCAGAAAAAGCCTTCGCAGAAAGCCAACACAGTATCAGAAGAAGATAGAAGGAAGAACAGAAGACCAAGGAAGAGGAAGAAGCATTCGCAGAAGAGAAAAGAAGAAGGAAGGAGAGACTACTGAGAAGAAAAGAAAGAAGCAAGGCAAAAGAGAGGCTGCAGAGAAAGCATATCAGAGAGAAGAAGAGACTACGAAGAAGAAGAAGGCAGAAGAGAGACTGCAGAGAAAGAAGAGGCCAAGTGAAGACTGCAGCAGAAAGAAAGCATATCAGAAGAAGAAGAATAATCAAAAGAAAAAGGGAAAACACTTTTAAGACGTCTGATCACAAGATTAGACGTCCAATTTCATTTCTTTTGTCACAATTACTTTTAACCGCATACATACATTTGAAGTAAAGTTTTGAGTAAATTAAAGTGTTCAATTACATTTGAGATTAGTAGTAAATTCCAATTGCTCCCTGTGTTCGACCTCGGATACTCCGATTTTCGAGTAATAAAATTCTCTATTTGTTTTAACGTTTTATCGGTTATACTACAACGTGACATTCTTTTAAACCCACACAAAAGCGTACGAACAAACGATGAGGAAACTAGGGGCCAAAATGCAAGGGTTTAGAAAGTTGAGGGTCAAAAAGTAATAGGTGAGGACCAAATTGCAAAGTCAGTCAAGAAGGTCTCTTCTTAGGCTCAAGTTTTTATGTATGACTAAATTGGACCTAAGGATTTTAATGGTGAATTTTGTTTCTAGGTCAGACCTTGTTTGACCGGCCAATTTACGTAAAAACCTAAATTAAATCATTAATTGGGCATGGTTCTCAATGTAAGTTAAAATGGGTTTCTAAGGCCAAATTGAAGGTTCTAAACCTTAGAGATTATTTTTCTATGAATTTTAGAGGGTTTAGTCGATTTTTACCCTACCTTGAGCCTTGTGAATTGAAGTGGGTTTGTTTTAGGGTTACAGAATGTCATTTAATTCCTTGGAGTTGCTGTAGCCCTTGTTGGATCAGATCATCCCACTTTCCTTCTTATTAGGTTAGTTTGACCTATGTTTGGATCCTGAGTTACCCTGTTTGCATATTGTGTTGGTGAAATTACATTTTTACCCCTTATGACTTGTTTTCTTCTTAAACTCAGAATTCTCTAAGTCAAGCCTTTCTTTGAGTTATGTAGGAGCTTTTTCTCGCATATCTAGGTTAGATTGTGCTAGTTAGGGTTCATGATGAGGTTCTTATCATACCCCCATGCCTAGCTTTTGCTAGTCCGTTAGCAAAAACTTAAGGTTTTAACCTTTGTTTTAGACCATGATGTTTTTAATAATTTCAGATAAGTGCTTTTTCCATTTGAACTTAGATTAGGTTAGAATGCTGACCATAGGCTTAAAAGGTACTCTAGTACCAACCAAGATCCAGATTTGTCTAGCCTC
Source organism: Thalassia testudinum (assembly GCA_037157565.1). NCBI lineage: Eukaryota > Viridiplantae > Streptophyta > Magnoliopsida > Alismatales > Hydrocharitaceae > Thalassia > Thalassia testudinum. The sequence continues at coordinate 76,549,093 of JAZHRO010000050.1, forward strand.
AGCCTCAGTCCTTAGCAAAGGTTTTTAAGGCCCACAAGAACTAACCTAAGATCTATTGGACTTTGAGGTTAAAGCACCCGTGCTTGAAATGATTTTAGCCCTGGCTCAGTTCGCAGTGTGTTTTGTAAGAAAGAGAGATAGAAGATTTATCTGTTTGGAGAGTTTTTTTCTCTCTTTTTCTTTTTAATTCTAGCTTAGGATTGGCTTTTCAACACGGTCAGTATCAGATTCCTTGTTCCCATCATCAATCCTCAAGGGTTCCTGGCAATCGATGCTTCGAGATAGCACTGCCCATGGCAACCCTCGGAACCCTGACTATTGAGATTTCGAGATAATCCCATCCATGGTGTTCCATGGCCGAATCCAGACCTTGGCAACTGACACTTCGTGATAATGCCATCCATGGAATTTGAACCAGCAGAGTGCTTACATGCCCCCAGTAGGATATGTAAATATCCTAAGAGACAAGCACCGAGGAGATGATATTTTGTTACACATCTTCGAGGGGGATTTCCCACCTCTCCGTGCTGGAAACTCGTCCAAATCAACTTGTGTTGATCAGCCGCTCCTACTCTAGGTGTTCTTTTCAGAATTTTGCGACGCTTCTGCGTGATTTTGATTTTTACGCTTACTGAACCAGGCTGCGTGTGAGGTTAAGGTGCTTAGGTTACTGAGTCCCGTAAACCAAAAGTTAGTTAATGAGGCCAAATACTCCCTAAGCCTTGGACCTAATACTTACGCTTTTCATTTTCCTCAACCTCTTGAGGAGTGTCCAGATCTTAATGGGTACTAAGAGTCTATCCAAGAATGCCTAAGGTTTGCGTTCTTACTAATCCCATCATGCACTTTTCATTTCTTTTCTTGAATGAGGTCTAGAACTTAGGTCAATTCCTTAGTTTCTTACTAATGACTATTACTCTTTTCTCATATTTTTGTGCTCCTTTTTCATTTTATTTCTTTTCCTTTTCCCACAAAATTTCCTTTCTCCTCTCTTTTTTTTTTTTAATTTTTATGGAGTTTTTGGCATATGTGAATTTTTTTGTTTAAAACCTTTTCTTACAAGTTTTGCACTTTTATACCCCCCATGCCTAAGGTTTGCAATGTCCTCATTGTGACTTAGGGGGTTTTTATTTACTTAGTTCATTCCTTAAGACAGATGTTTTGATGAGTGAATGGGTCGGGATGATTGTTGCGGACGATTTCTAATCCCAGATGCAAGCATCTGAGGTGGAGTCGGCTGTCTAGAAGGGTGAACTTAAGTGCACAAAGGTGTCAAAAAGGTTTTAGGTTTTCAAGGAAAATGATGGGCTGCCTCCCGTTAAGCGCTGAGTTTTACGCCATCGGCTGGGCGCAATAAGCTCAAGGGGAATGGAGGATATAAGATGATTCAGCCAAATCAGTAAAAGTTACATCAATGAACGGCTTGAGTCTCTGACCGTTCACGATGAAAGGTTCGGAATCGTGGCTGAGCGGACTGATTTCGATGGCTCCATTTCCAAAAACCTGTCGGACTAAGTATGGTCCAACCCACTTGGATCGCAACTTTCCAAGAAAAAGTTTGAGTCAGGCATCAAAGAGTAGGACCTTCTAACCAGGATGAAAGATCTTTCTCGAGAAATGCTTGTCATGGAAGGCTTTAACCCGCTCCTTGTAGATTCGCGAGTTCTCATACGCATCTAGGCGTAATTCATCGATTTCGCTGATTTGAAGTTTTCTGTGGGTTCCAGCCTTCGAAAGATCTAGATTACAGTTCTGTACTGCCCAATAGGCTTTATGCTCCAGTTCGACGGGAAGGTGACACGCCTTCCCATACACCAGTCTAAAGGGAGACATGCCTAATTGGATTTTGTGGGCGGTCCTATAGGCCCACAAGGCTTCCGGAAGTCGGGACGACCAGTCCTTCCTATCAGGCCGAACAGTGACCTGCAGGATTTTCTTGATCTCCCGATTTGATAGCTCAGCTAGACCATTAGTTTGGGGGTGGTAAGGAGTAGAGATTCAGTGAGACACCCTGTATTTGGTCATCAGTGACCTAAACTGAGCGTTAGTGAAATGGGTCCCCCCATCAGAGATTTAGCACGAGGAATCCCGAACCTTGAGAAAATGTTTTGATGAATGAATTTGAGAACGATTTTGTGATCACAGGTTCAGGTCGATATGGCTTTGATCCATTTGGACACGTAGTCCACAGCCAGCAGAATGTATTCGAAACCATTTGAAACAGGAAAGGGGCCCATAAAATCAATCCCCCAAACATCAAAGATTTCGCATACGAGAATTGGCTGCAAAGGCATCATGTCGCGATGGCTCATGTTGCCCAAAGTCTGGCAACGACTGCATGCCTTGTAGTGACTGTATGCATCTTTGAACAGAGTGAGCTAGTAAAAGCCGCACTGGAGGACTTTTGATGCAGTTTTATGCCCAGAGAAATGGCCACCGCATGCCTGGTCATGGCAGAAAGAGAGAATATTATTGATTTCCTCTTCCGGGACACATCTTCGGATGATTTAATCAGCACCTATGCGGAAAAGGTACGGGTCTTCCCAGATGTAATACTTGGTATCAGAGCGCAATTTGTCTTTCTTGGCCTTCGGCCAATCAGACGGGATCTTATGAGATGCCAAGTAGTTTACTATATCAGCAAACCATGGAAGTCTAGTACCAATAGTCAGCAGGTGTTCATCAGGAAAATGTTCCGTGATGGGTCCAGAAGGGTTGATAATCTCAGAAGGAAGACGGGACAAATGGTCGGCTACCACATTCTGCCTTCCTGCCTTGTCGCGAATCTCAAGATCGAATTCTTGCAATAGCAAGATCCATCGGATTAGTCGGGGCTTCGCATCCTTCTTGGCAAGGAGATGCCTTATAGTCGTGTGATCCGAGTAGATGATGACGTGGGAACCCTGGAGATATGATCGAAATTTTTCAAGGGCAAATACTACGGCTAGCAGCTCTTTCTCCGTAACCGTGTAGTTACGCTGAGCCTTGTCAAGTGTCTTGCTAGTGTAGTAGATGACCACGGGTTTCCCGTCAGCTTTCTACCCCAGGACCGCTCCTACGGCGAAATCAGACGCATCGCACATGATCTCAAAGGGTTGAGACCAGTCAGGGGATTGTAGGATAGGTGCCTGGGTGACTCGGTCATGAAGGTTTTCAAAGGCTAGTGTTCATTCCTTGGAGATTTCAAAGGGTACATCCTTAGAGAGAAGAGAAGTCAAGGGGTGCGCGATTTTCGAGAAATCAGGAATGAAACGACGGTAAAAACCGACGTGCCCTAGAAAAGAACGGATGTCCCTGATCGAGCTAGGCATAGGAAGGAGAGAGATTAGATCAACCTTAGCTCGATCCACTTGGATGCCCTTCTCCAAGATTAAATGTCCCAGGACAATTCCCTCAGGCACCATGAAATGGCTCTTTTCCCAGGAAAGAACCAAATTCACATCGATGCACCGCCTGAGTATTTGGACCAAGTGTTGGAGGCAATCGTCAAATGATGCTCCAAAAACTGAAAAGTCATCCATGAAGACTTCCAGATAGTCACCTACCATATCTAAGAATATGGCAAGCATGCACCGCTGAAAAGTAGCGGGTGCATTGCAAAGACCGAAAGGCATCCTTCGGAATGCGTATGTTCCGAAGGGGCAGGTGAACGTGGTCTTCTCTTGGTCCTCAGGATGGATTGCCACGTGGTTGTAACCGGAGTACCCGTCAAGAAAGCAGAAGAATCTATTTCCCGCTAATTTCTCGAGAATCTGATCAATGAAAGGCAATGGGAAATGATCCTTCTTCGTGGAGGAATTGAGTCGGCGGTAATCTATACAGACTCTCCACGAGTTGGCTAATCGGGTAGGAATGACTTCTCCGGTTTCATTCGTTATAATGGTGAGTCCTGCCTTCTTAGGCACGACCTGAATTGGGCTCACCCAACGACTATTGGAGATCGGGTAGAAGATCCCGGCATCTAACCACTTGATGATCTCATTTTTCACAACCTCCTACAGATTGGGGTTCAAGCATCTCTGCATTTCACGAGAAGGTCGTGCGCCCTCTTCTGAATAGATATGATGAGTACAATATGAGGGACTTATTCCAGTCAGATCATCGAGAGTCCACCCGATGGCTCTGCGATGTTGCTGGAGGACAACAATCAGACGGGATTCCTGTTCGGGATTGAGCTTGGAATTGATAATCACAGGAAGGGTCTGATTAGAACCCAGAAAGATGTATTTCAAGTGAGCAGGAAGGGGCTTTAGTTCGAGGATGGGGTTATCAGCAGCGGCGGGTGGTTCAGAATAGATGTGAGGTTCAAGGGTAGGAGCTATTGGGTTGTCTAAATCTGGATTCGGCTCCTCTATTTGCGAGTCAAGATCTTTCTGCGGTTGATGAGGTATAATCAGGTCATTCTGAAAGTGTGTTTCATCAACTAGAGCCCTATTGTCACAAATCTGTTCGATAACACCGCAATTGATTCCTTGTTGGGCCTTAAATATATCAATTTTCAGGGTTTGATCCCCAAATTTGAGCTCTATTTGGCCCTCCTCACAGCTAATGTTGGCTCTAGCAGTAGCCAAGAAAGGTCTCCCTAGAATGATTGGTGTATCCCTAGGGTTTTCAGGTGCATCCATGTCTAAGACTATAAAGTCTACAGGAAAGTAGAAATCCCGCACTCTTACAATAACATTCTCGAGAATCCCTTTTGGTGACTTTATAGATCGGTCTGCTAATTGTAATGTCACCTCAGTTGGTTTTAGCTCAGATTCTTCTAGATGGTTAAGTAAGGATGTGGGTATCAGATTTATGGAAGCACCCAAGTCTAGCAATGCTCTATCAAATTGGGTATCACCTATCTTGCAGGAAATCAGGGAAGTACCAGGATCTTTTGCCTTGGGTGGGAGTCTGCTTAGGATTATAGAGCTAGCTTGCTCTGACAGAACAATTGGACTCCCACTCTTGGTTCGCGGCTTACACTTGGGTGTACACACATTCTTTAAGAATCGTGTGTAAGCCAGTACGTGGCGGATTGCATCCATCAAGGGGAAGTTTATGTGGACCTGCTCAAAGAGCTTGACCAGGTCCTTCTCAGGTGCCACGGGCTTGGTAGTCTTCTTTCCCTTGGTCAAGGCCTCGGGAAATGGAACCTTGGTTGGTTCTTCTAGGATAGGTCCAAGTCTTTGATCTGGGACAGGGATGGGAATGTCCTGGATTACCGTCCTAGGCTTGGGATCACTACCAGGCTTGGAGTGGTTTGGATAAGGTGGATCTTGGGTTTCCTTACCGCTACGGGTTGTCACGGAATTAAGTCCTGCCTGGTTTTGGTTGGATTGGGTAAGATGGGTTGCTGCTGATAGCCCGCAAAAGAAGTGGAAGCCTCCATCCCGTCAGGTGAAGGAACAGAGGGGGCCTGATAAATCATATGGGCTTGGCCTGGGTTTGGGTTCATAACGCGCCGCTGTGTTGGCACGTTATTCGGGTTAGGAAGAGGTTGGGAAGGAAGAGTGCCTGGCTGGCGAGAATTTGCCAACTGGGTCAGTTGATTCCAGACCTCTGTAAGTTTGACCTTGTGTTGTTTTTGGATAGCCGCATTCGTTCTTTGAATGTCAGCCAGAGTCTGAAGGATAAGGGACATTTGATCCAGATTTGGCCCTGGTGGATAAGTAGGGTTGGGCCGAGGCTGAAGCGGCTGGTAAGGATGAGGGGGTTGTGGACGGGACTGAAAGGGTGGTCTTTGGGTTTGGGAATTTCCCGCCCATTGAAAGTTGGGATGGTTTCACCATCTAGGATTATAGGTGTTGGAGAATGGGTCGTTCTGGATGGTGTTGAGGTCCTCGCAGGTCTGAGGAACCTCCAGAGAGTTAGAGAAAGGGGGAATGGAATTCCCTGGGCTGCCATAGAAAGGATAGGATGGCCCTCCGATCCAAGAATCAGATGATGGATATGGATCCATCCCAGGAGAAGATCGATGGAGAATGTTTTGCACAGTCTCCCGTGTGGAAGGAGGCTGTGCAAAGGAGCTATGCGCAGAGGTGGCTCGCTGCAAGTGCTGAGTCAGCTCATCCACCTTCTTTTCAATGATTGAGACTGATGAGAACCTCATCATGAGCCATAACTAGCTCATTTTGACCTAATACAAAGGATAAAAGCTCCTACATAACTCAAGGAAAGGCTTAACTCAGAGAATTCTGAGTTTAAGGAGAAAACAAGTCATAAGGGGTAAAAATGCAATTTTACCAGTATAATCTGCATACAGGGTAATTCAGGGTCCAAACATAGGTCAAAGCAACCTAATGAGAATAAAAGTGGGATGAGATGATCTGGCAAGGGCTACAGCAATTCCAAGGAACTAAATGATAATCTGTAACCCTAAAACAAACTCACTTCAATTCACGAGGTTCAAGGCAAAGAAAAAATGGAATAAACCCTCTAAAATTCATAGAAAAATAATCTCTAGGGTTTAGAACCTTCAATTTGACCTTAGGAACCCATCTTGACCTACATTGAGAACCATACCCAATTAATAACTTAATTTGGGTTTTTGCGTAAATTGACCAGTCAAACAAGGTTTAATATAGAAATAAAATTCACCATCAGATTCCTTAGGTCCTAATTAGTCATGTATAAAAACTTGAGCCTAAGAAGGAACCTTCTTGACCAACTTTACACTTTGGTCCTCACATATTTACTTTTTGGCCCTCAACTTTTGAACCCTCGCATTTTGGCCCCTAACTCTCCTTCGTTCTTTGCGTTCAGGTCCTCCCTGCAAAACCTGCCAGCACCATGCTCCGACGACCTTGCGCGGAGCATGGCGCCGCGCAGGGTGAGGGGGAGGGTCTGGCAAGTAAACCGGGGGTGCCCTGCGTCGTCAGCCGTCGCAGGGACACCCCCCTGGTCGCTGTAACCCACCATACCGGCCGTGCGAACGCACGGACGGTATGGGTTTCCATCTCCGGCGTCCTCCGGCGAGGGAGACACGTCGTCTCCCTCCGCCTTCCTCTCTGATTCGGTCCCTATAAATACCCCCGTCGCTCCACCGTTCTTCGCAGCTCGGTCCTGACGGAGAAAGACCCCCACTTCCTCTCTTCCCACTCCGACAGGAAGCCTTCCAGCTCCGGCGGCCTCTCCTCTTCCTCCTCGTCGCTCTGCCGCACTACCAGCTGCAGGGTTGCCCCCCCTCGCTCTTCCCGTGCCACGCCGTACCCAGCTGGCGCCTCTCCAGCCCTCTCCTCGCCGCCGCCCCTTCCCCTGGGCATCTTCTTCTCCGGCGACAGTCGATACGACTGTTGCCCTGCTGCTCCCCCTTCGTCCCTGCAAGTAAGTTAGAACTACTTCCCTTCCTCTCCTCTTTCTTTCCCCGGTTTCAATTTGTTCAATTAAGCCCTCGACCGACCCTGACCATCGTCACCCCCTTCGTCTCCGGCCACCCTCCGGCGAGATGCCCCCATCGCTCCACAGCCTCACACGCCTCGCCGACCCTCACCGAACCTCCGCCTCATCACACTGAGCACCCCCCACCCCTCCACTGCCACTCCACACCTCCGTAACGCTCCCCCAAACAAACCCATTTCTTCGGTTGCAGTCCGACCTAGGGCTGCCGCCAGACACCGCCTTGCGGCTTGCCGCACAGCTCAACACCTTCGCCGTGCCACGGCGAAGGTTCCCCAGTAGTTTGATCAGGCCGAGAGGCCATATTCGTGTCCGACAGGTTCTGAGGCTCGACCGCCATTAACGCCACATTGAAGCAGCTTCTCCCGCGCTCCAGGCTTGAGGACTCCAGGTCTCCAGCTGCTGCGGATTACGGAGACTCCTGCGAAGGCAGCCAGCCAGCACCCGACGAAAATCGAAGCTGCAGCTGCAGAAGCAAGGCCGCGGTCTTCCAGCAGGCGCACGCGAGGAGAGGCCTCAGTTTAGTCCCACATCGGTAAGCCTCGCAACTCTTTCACCGTTTAAATTGTTTTTGTGAATAAGCCTTATCACCTCAGCACACGGGGTGAGGTCCCCTTCACCGCCCGATTACCTGGCCTCATCCGCGCTCACGCCCCGCGGACCTGGCCCGACCCGACTTAGACTGACCTGCACTCCTCGCCCACCACGCACGCCGGTGGGCCTGGACCCGGGCGCGACCCGTACCCGGCTACCCGGCAGCTCTGGGAGAGCTATCCTATGAGCGGATTCTGTGAGAGAGAGACGCGGGGGAGGGTAGAGGTAGGTTTTGCCCTCTGATCAAGCTGTGTAAGTGTGCAGGCACAGGTGAAGAAGAACCGTGGAAGAAAATGAAGGCTGAAGGAAGGAGGATCACCGAGCGGCACTGTAGCAGCGGCGGTTTAAGTCGTCTGATTGAAAAATCAGACGACGTCCTGAAGGCAAAGAAGGAGAAGGAAGGCGAGGCAGAGGAGAACACAGAGAGACGAGCAGAAACAAGAACTGAAAGAAGAAGAGCACGAGAAGAAGAAGGTCTGAAGAAAGGAAAAGAAGAAAAAGAAAGATACGAGCAGAAACAGGAACTGAAAGAAGAAGAAAAGCATCACTACTGCTGCAGATAAAGCAGAAGAGCCAAGCAGAAGAAGATAGGCAAAGAGAAAAGAAGAGAAGAAGAAAGAAGCCAACAAATTCTCTCTCTCTCTCTCTCTCTCTTTATTTTTTGTACAAGAAACTTGTATCTCTAGAATACAACTTGCCCCCTGAGTTCGACCTCGGGAACTCTTTTATTTCCGAGTAAAAAATTGTATTAAACTGGTAATCACCTCTCTATACTATACTACGACGAAATAATAAAACTATAGAGGAAGGTAGCCCACCAGTTTTTGGCGCCGCTGCCGGGGAGCAACGGCTATTCTAGAGGTAAACATTCCTGTTTCTTTTTAATTTCTGATAATCTCCTCTCTTTTGTGCAGCTACAGGAAATCAAGAAGACAAGCAACCGCACGACAACCACTCCAAGGACAGGTATTTGTTTTTTTTTTCTTCCTCTCGTTATTAACCCCTAAACTCTAAAGAGGAAGAAAAGAAAAGAACAAGCAATATAGGGCTAACCTGTCTTCCATACTTAGTAACCATAAAGAGTTGCATGTTTTCAACTCATCACTCCTGCACACTATTAAGGGTATTTAAGGGCTAACACATTCTTGCTTGAGCCCTAATTACCCAACAAAGAATTAACTGGACCAAGTAGAGCCAACCTAGGATCCAACACTAGGGATTTAGAGACACACTCCTTAAGCAAGAATTGAGAAAACCAAATGAAGTGTGCCCAAGCCCTTGTCTGAAAATACCTATTCAAAGAAAACCTAAAACAATTGGCTCTCTAAACACTTGAACCCTAAAAGACAAGACCTAAAAGCTCTCAAAGAAAACAAGAGGTAAAGTTGACCCCTTGGGTCAACCAACCTTAAATTAGGTCACTCTTTGCACTTAAAAAACTAAAGTTCAAAGTGAAACCTTAAGCACCCTGATCTTAAAATAAAAATTGGTAGACTTAAGAGGTCAAGATCCCCATTCTGGTCTACCTGGAACCGCAGTGATAAGAGAGGTTGGGTGGGGGAAACCCTGTAACCCGTGGGGACGCTCCACCGTGTAGGGGTCTTCGCGGGACTCTCCCTCTCTGGCTGCCCAGGTAATTCTCAGGTGGATGATCTTTCTGATCAAAGGGTCCATCTGCCCCGCACCTCTATAGTCACCCAACACATTTGTGGGTGTCTTGATTGGGTCCAGCACCTTTTAAACTTACCTCTTCCAACAGTGCATGTACGGAAGGAGGTCCTTAAGACCACCCTTAAGACCTCCTTTAGAAATTCGCTCTCGTCAAGGCCAAGCCTCGACGCCCGTGTTTGTGCAGCAACACCCTCACATTATTTTCTCTTCTGATTCAGAACCAAGTTCTTCTTCTTCCCCCATCATGGCTCAGCCAGTTGAGGAAGAAAATAATCTGGAGCACCAGCTCCAGCGACTCAATGACCTCTTCCAAAACTTCGTGCACCCACCACAGCGTCCTATGATGCGGGACCACTACAATCCTGCTGCGGTGGCCATTGAGCCTCGAGTCAGAATCCCGACTGGAGGACCTGATTCCGAATTAAAGCCCAACATGATTCATGCTATACCTAAATTCCATGGGCTTAATTCTGAAGATCCCTTCCAGCACATCAAACAGCTAAAGCATCTGGCCCACACTTTTGGATCAGATGCGCAAAATCGGGATATTCTTCTCATGAAGATGTTCTCCTTTTCTCTTATGGACAAGGCCGCCCATTGGTATCAAACTCAGACCCGGCCGATCAACACTTGGGAAGAACTTCAATCCGAGTTTTTGAAAAAGTTTTTTCCCGTTGGTCGGACCAACGCCTTGCGCCATCAGATTACACACTTCACTCAACAATCAGGAGAACCTCTCCATGAGGCATGGGATCGTTTTCAGGATCTCATGAGAAAGTGCCCCCATCACGGAGTTCCTAAATGGGAACAAGTCCAATCTTTTTACCAGGGACTCCGTGAAGATATCCGCCTTTTCGTCAATGCAACTTGCGGAGGAAACATCATGGGTCAACATGAAGACACCGTATGGGAGATTCTCGAAAACATGTGCGAGAACTCCATCAACAATGATTCCATGGGACTATTCGACAGGACGAATACCCGCGCAGCGACGAATCTTAAGGGAGCACATGAGACGCAGGGCCTGTCCGCATCATTCGACCTGGAATTAATGGCCAGTCGATTGGACAAGGTCTCAATCATTGAGAAGAAGGTGGATGAGCTGACTCAGCACTTGCAGCGAGCCACCTCCGCGCGTAACTCCTTTGCACAACCTCCTTCCACACAGGAGACTGTGCAAAACATCCTCCACCGATCTTCCCCTAGGATGGATCCATATCCATCCCCATCTGATTCTCGGATCGGAGGATCATCCGATCCTTTCTACACCAGCCCGGGGAACTCCATTCCCCCTTTCCCTGATTCTCAAGAGGTTCCTCAGACATGCGAGGACCTCAACGCCATCCAGAACAACCCATTCTCCAACACTTACAACCCTGGATGGCGAAACCATCCCAATTTTCAGTGGGCGGGAAATTCCCAAACCCACAGACCACCTTTTCAGCCCTCTCGTCATTACCAGCCGCCTCAGCCTCGGCCCAACCCTACTTATCCATCAGGGCCAAATCAGGATCAAATGTCCCTAATCCTTTAGACTCTGGCTGACATTCAAAGAACGAATGCGACTATTCAAAAGCAGCACAAGGACGAACTTACAGAGGTTAAAACTCAACTGGCCCAGTTGGCAAATTCTTGCCAGCCAGGCACACTCCCTTCCCAACCTCTTCCTAACCCGAATAACGTGCCAACCCAGAAGCACGTTATCAATCCAAATTTAGGCCACGCACAATGGATTTATCAGGCCCCTACTGCTCCATCTCCAGACGAGATGGAAGTTTCAACTTCTTATGCGGGATTTCAGCAGCAGCCACCCCTCTTACCAAACCCAAACCAAAATCAGGTCGGATTAAATTCTGTAACAACACGTAGTGGTAAAACAACTCAAGACCCGCATTATCCAAACCACTCCAAGCCTGATAACCATGACCCTAGGATAGTTATCCAAGATACCACTGTCCCGGATCCACAACCTGGACCTATCCTAGAAGAACCAACCAAGATCCCGTTTCCCGAGGCCTTGACCAAGGGAAAGAAGACCACCAAACCGTGGCCCCTGAGGAGGACCTGGTCAAGCTCTTTGAGCAGGTCCACATAAACATCCCCTTGATGGATGCAATCCGCCACGTACCAGCTTACGCACGATTTCTAAAGAATATATGTACACCCCAACGTAAGCTGGGAACCAAGGGAGGGAGCCCAATTGTTCTGTCAGAGCAAGCCAGCTCTGTAATCCTCAGTAGACTCCCACCCAAGGCAAAAGATCCTGGTACTCCCCTGATTTCCTGCAAGATAGGTGGTACCCAATTTCATAGAGCATTGTTAAACTTGGGTGCATCCATAAACCTGATACCCACATCTTTACTTGACCATCTAGAAGAATCTAAGCTAAAACCAACCGAGGTGACATTACAATTAGCAGATAGATCTATAAAGTCACCAAAAGGGATTCTCGAGGATGTTATCGTAAGAGTGCGGGATTTCTATTTCCCAGTGGACTTTATAGTCCTAGATATGGACGCACCTGAGAACCCTAGGGATACACCAATCATTCTAGGGAGACCTTTCTTGGCTACTGCTAGAGCCAACATCAGCTGTGAGGAGGGCCAAATAGAGCTTAAGTTTGGAGATCAAACACTGAAAATTGATATATTTAAGGCCCAACAAGGAATTAATTGCGGCGTCATCGAACAAATTTGTGACATCAGGACTTTGGTTGATGAATCACACTTCCAGAATGACTCGATTATGCCTCATCAACCACAGAAGGATCTTGACCCGCAAACAGAGGAGTCGAATCCAGATATGAATAACCCAGTAACTCCCACCCTTGAACCTCACATCTATACTGAACCACCCGCTGCTGCTGATAACCCCATCCTCGAACTGAAACCCCTTCCTGCTCACTTGAAATACATCTTTTTGGGTTCTAATCAGACCCTTCCTGTGATTATCAATTCCAACCTCAGTCCTGAACAGGAATCCCGTCTGATTGTTGTCCTCCAGCAACATCGCAGAGCCATCGGGTGGACTCTCGATGATTTGACTGGAATAAGTCCCTCTTATTGTACTCATCATATCTATTCAGAAGAGGGCACACGACCTTCTCGTGAAATGCAGAGACGCTTAAACCCCAATCTGCAGGAGGTCGTGAAAAAGGAGATCATCAAGTGGTTAGATGCCGGAATCATCTACCCGATCTCCGATAGTCGTTGGGTGAGCCCAATTCAGGTTGTGCCCAAGAAGGCAGGACTCACCACTATAACGACTGAGACCGGAGAAATCATTCCTACCCGATTAGCCAACTCGTGGAGAGTCTGTATAGATTACCGCCGACTCAATTCCTCCACAAAGAAGGATCATTTCCCACTACCCTTCATTGATCAAATTATCGAAAAACTTGCGGGAAATAGGTTCTTCTGCTTTCTTGACGGGTACTCCGGTTATAACCAGGTGGCAATCCATCCTGAGGACCAAGAAAAGACCACGTTCACCTGCCCCTTCGGAACATACGCTTTCCGAAGGATGCCTTTCGGTCTTTGCAATGCACCCGCTACTTTTCAGCGATGCATGCTTGCCATATTCTCAGATATGGTAGGTGATTATCTGGAAGTCTTCATGGATGACTTTTCAATTTTCGGAGCATCATTCGACGATTGCCTCCAACACTTGGTCCAGATACTCAGGCGGTGCATCGATGTGAATTTGGTTCTTTCCTGGGAAAAGAGCCATTTCGTGGTGCCTGAGGGAATTGTCCTGGGACACTCAATTTCGGAAAAAGGTATCCAAGTGGATCGAGCTAAGATTAATCTGATTTCTCACCTTCCTATGCCTAGCTCGATCAGGGACATCCGTTCCTTTTTAGGGCATGTCGGTTTTTATCGACGATTTATCCTTGATTTTTCAAAAATCGCGCGCCCCCTGACCACTCTTCTCTCCAAGGATGTTCCTTTCGAAATTTCCAAGGAATGCACTCAAGCATTTGAAATCCTGCGTGACCGAGTCACCCAAGCCCCGATCCTACAGTCCCCTGATTGGTCTCAACCCTTTGAGATCATGTGCGATGCATCCGACTTCGCTGTAGGAGCGGTTTTGGGGCAGAAAATTGACAGGAAACCTGTGGTCAATTTCTACGCCAGCAAAACACTCGATGAGGCTCAGCGTAACTATACGGTTACTGAGAAAGAGCTGCTAGCTGTAGTATTTGCCCTAGAAAAATTCAGATCGTACCTTCTGGGTTCCCGTGTCATCATATACTCGGATCACACAGCGGTGAGGCATCTCCTTGCAAAGAAGGACGCGAAACCTCGATTAATCCGATGGATCTTGCTGTTGCAAGAATTTGACCTTGAGATTCGCGACAAAGCGGGAAAGCAAAATGTGGTAGCTGATCACTTGTCCCGTCTTCCTTCTGAAATAATTGACCCTTCCGGACCCATCACTGAACATTTTCCCGACGAGCACCTGCTGACTATTGGTACTAGCCTTCCATGGTTTGCTAATGTAGTAAATTACTTGGCATCTCATCAGATCCCATCCGATTGGCCGAAGGCCAAGAAGGACAAATTACGCTCCGATGCCAAGTATTAAATTTGGGAAGACCCGTACCTCTTCAGCATAGGTGCCGATCAGATCATCCGGAGATGTGTCCCGGAAGAGGAATTCAACAATATCCTCTCTTTCTGCCAATACCAGGAATGCGGTGGCCATTTCGCCGGGCATAAAACCGCATCAAAAGTCCTCCAGTGCGGCTTTTACTGGCCCACACTGTTCAAAGACGCATACAATCACTGCAAGGCATGCAGTCGTTGCCAGACTCTGGGCAACATGAGCCATCGCGACATGATGCCTATGCAACCGATTCTAGTATGCGAAATCTTTGATGTTTGGGGGATTGATTTTATGGGCCCCTTTCCTGTTTCGGATGGTTTCGAATACATTCTGTTGGCTGTGGACTACGTGTCCAAATGGATCGAAGCCATATCGACCCGAACCTGTGATCACAAAATCGTTCTCAAATTCATTCATCAAAACATTTTCTCAAGGTTCGGGATTCCTCGTGCAATAATCTCTGATGGGGGGACCCATTTCACAAATGCTCAGTTTAGGTCATTGATGACCAAATACGGGGTGTCTCACCGAATCTCTACTCCTTACCACCCCCAAACTAATGGTCTAGCTGAGCTGTCTAATCGGGAGATCAAGAAAATCCTGCAAGTCACTGTTCGACCTGACAGGAAGGACTGGTTGTCCCGACTTCCGGAAGCATTGTGGGCCTATAGGACCGCCCACAAGACCCAATTGGGCATGTCTCCCTTTAGACTGGTGTACGGAAAGGCATGCCACCTTCCCGTAGAACTGAAGCATAAAGCCTATTGGGCAGTACGGAACTGTAATCTAGATCTTTCCAAGGCTGGGACCCACAGAAAACTCCAAATCAGCGAGATCGATGAATTATGCCTAGACGCGTACGAGAACTCGCAAATCTACAAGGAGCAGGTTAAAGCCTTCCACGACAAACACATCTCGAGAAAGATCTTTCATCCTGGTCAGAAGGTCCTACTCTTTGATGCCCGACTAAAACTCTTCCCAGGAAAACTGAGATCCAAGTGGGTCGGACCATATTTGGTCCGACAGGTTTTTGGAAATGGAGCAATCGAAATCAGTCCACTCAGCCACGATTCTGAACCTTTCATCGTGAACGGTCAGAGACTCAAGCCGTTCATTGATGTAACTTCTACTGATTTGGCTGAAGCATCTTATATCCTCCATTCCCCTTGAGCTTATTGCGCCCAGCCGATGGCATAAAACTCAGCGCTTAACGGGAGGCAACCCGTCATTTTCCTAAAAATCCAAAACTTTTTCTGACACCTTTTTGCACTTAAGGTTCACCCTTGTAGACAGCCGACCCCACCTCAGATGCTTGCATCTGGGATTAGAAATCGTCCGCAAAATTCAACCCGACCCATTCACTCATCCAAATTTCTGTCTTAAGGAATGAACTAAGTTGAATAAAAACCCCCTAGGTTACAATGAGGACATTGCAAATCTTAGGCATGGGGGGGTATGAAAGTGCAAAACTTGTAAGAAAAGGTTTCAAACAAAAAATTCACATATGCCAAAAACACCATAAAAATTAAAAAAATTTTCGAAAAAGAATAAGAGGAAAAGAGGAGAAGGAAATTTTGTGAAGGAGAAGGTGAAAAGAAACAAAATGAAAAAGGAGCACAAAATTATGAGAAAAGGTGATAGTCATTAGTAAGGAACTAAGGAATTAACCTAAGTTCTAGACCTCATTCAAGAAAATAACTAAAAGTGCATAATGAGATTAGTAAGAACGCAAACCTTAGGCATTCTTGGATAGACTCTTAGTACCCATTAAGATCTGGACACTCCTCAAGAGGTTGGGGAAAATGAAAAGCTGAAGTATTAGGTCTAAGGCTTAGGGAGTATTTGGCCTCGTTAACTAATTTTTGGTTTATGGGACTCAGTAACCTAAGCACCCTAACCTCACACACAGCCTGGTTCAGTAAGCGTAAAAATCAGAATCACGCAGAAGCGTCGCAAAATTCTGAAAAGAACACCTAGAATAGGAGCGGCCGATCAACACAAGTTGATTTGGACGAGTTCCCAGCGCGGAGAGACGGGAAATCCCCTCGAAGATGCGTAACAAAATATCATCTCCTCGGTGCTTGTCTCTTAGGATATTTACATATCCTACTGGGGGCATGTAAGCACTCTGCTGGTTCAGATTCCATGGATGGCATTATCTCGAAGTGTCAATTGCCAGGGTCTGAATTCAGCCACGGAACACCATGGATGGGATTATCTCGAAATCTCAATAGCCAGGGTTCCAGGGGTTGCCATGGGCAGTGCTATCTAAAAGCATCGATCGCCAGGAACCCTTGAGGATTGATGATGGGAGCAAGGAATCTGATACAGACCGTGTTGAAAAGCCAATCCTAGGCTAGAACTAAAAAGAAAAAGAGAGAGAAAACTCTCCAAACAGAAAAACTTTCTATCTCTCTCTTACAAAGCGCACTGCGAACTGAGCCAGGGCTAAAATCATTTCAAGCATGGGTGCTTTAACCACAAAGTCCAATAAACCTTAGGTTAGTTCTTGTGGGCCTTAAAAACCTTTGCTAAGGACTGAGGCTAAGGCTAGACAGATTTGGATCTTGATTGGTACTAGAGTACCTTTTAGGCCTATGGTCAGCATTCTAACCTAATCTGAGCTCAAATGAAAAAGCACTTATCTAAAGCTATTAAGAACTTCATGGTCTAGAACAAGGGTTGAAACCTTAAGTTTTTGCTAAGGGACTAGCAAAAGCTAGGCATGGGGGTATGATGAGAACATCATCATGAGCCATAACTAGCTCATTTTGACCTAATACAAAGGATAAAAGCTCCTACATAACTCAAGGAAAGGCTTAACTCAGAGAATTCTGAGTTTAAGGAGAAAACAAGTCATAAGGGGTAAAAATGCAATTTTACCAGTATAATCTGCATACAGGGTAATTCAGGGTCCAAACATAGGTCAAAGCAACCTAATAAGAATAAAAGTGGGATGAGATGATCTGGCAAGGGCTACAGCAATTCCAAGGAACTAAATGATAATCTGTAACCCTAAAACAAATCCACTTCAATTCACGAGGTTCAAGGCAAAGAAAAAATGGAATAAACCCTCTAAAATTCATAGAAAAATAATCTCTAGGGTTTAGAACCTTCAATTTGACCTTAGGAACCCATCTTGACCTACATTGAGAATCATACCCAATTAATAACTTAATTTAGGTTTTTGCGTAAATTGACCAGTCAAACAAGATTTAATCTAGAAATAAAATTCACCATCAGATTCCTTAGGTCCTAATTAGTCATGTATAAAAACTTGAGCCTAAGAAGGAACCTTCTTGACCAACTTTACACTTTGGTCCTCATATATTTACTTTTTGGCCCTCAACTTTTGAACCCTCGCATTTTGGCCCCTAACTCTCCTTTGTTCTTTGCGTTCAGGTCCTCCCTGCAAAACCTGCCAGCACCATGCTCCGGCGACCTTGCGCGGAGCATGGCGCCGCGCAGGGTGAGGGGGAGGGTCTGGCAAGTAAACCGGGGGTGCCCTGCGTCGTCAGCCGTCGCAAGGACACCCCCTGGTCGCTGTAACCCACCATACCGGCCGTGCGAACGCACGGACGGTATGGGTTTCCATCTCCGGCGTCCTCCGGCGAGGGAGACACGTCGTCTCCCTCCGCCTTCCTCTCTGATTCGGTCCCTATAAATACCCCCGTCGCTCCACCGTTCTTCGCAGCTCGGTCCTGATGGAGAAAGACCCCCACTTCCTCTCTTCCCACTCCGACAGGAAGCCTTCCAGCTCCGGCGGCCTCTCCTCTTCCTCCTCGTCGCTCTGCCGCACTACCAGCTGCAGGGTTGCCCCCCCCTCGCTCTTCCCGTGCCACGCCGTACCCAGCTGGCGCCTCTCCAGACCTCTCCTCGCCGCCGCCCCTTCCCCTGGGCATCTTCTTCTCCGGCGACAGTCGATACGACTGTCGCCCTGCTGCTCCCCCTTCGTCCCTGCAAGTAAGTTAGAACTACTTCCCTTCCTCTCCTCTTTCTTTCCCCGGTTTCAATTTGTTCAATTAAGCCCTCGACCGACCCTGACCATCGTCACCCCCTTCGTCTCCGGCCACCCTCCGGCGAGATGCCCCCATCGCTCCACAGCCTCACACGCCTCGCCGACCCTCACCGAACCTCCGCCTCATCACACTGAGCACCCCCCACCCCTCCACTGCCACTCCACACCTCCGTAACGCTCCCCCAAACAAACCCATTTCTCCGGTTGCAGTCCGACCTAGGGCTGCCGCCAGACACCGCCTTGCGGCTTGCCGCACAGCTCAACACCTTCGCCGTGCCACGGCGAAGGTTCCCCAGTAGTTTGATCAGGCCGAGAGGCCATATTCGTGTCCGACAGGTTCTGAGGCTCGACAGCCATTAACGCCACATTGAAGCAGCTTCTCCCGCGCTCCAGGCTTGAGGACTCCAGGTCTCCAGCTGCTGCGGATTACGGAGACTCCTGCGAAGGCAGCCAGCCAGCACCCGACGAAAATCGAAGCTGCAGCTGCAGAAGCAAGGCCGCGGTCTTCCAGCAGGCGCACGCGAGGAGAGGCCTCAGTTTAGTCCCACATCGGTAAGCCTCGCAACTCTTTCACCGTTTAAATTGTTTTTGTGAACAAGCCTTATCGCCTCAGCACATGGGGTGAGGTCCCCTTCACCCGCCCGATTACCCGGCCTCGTCCGCGCTCACGCCCCGCGAACCTGGCCCGACCCGACTTAGACTGACCTGCACTCCTCGCCCACCACGCACGCCGGTGGTCCTGGACCCGGGCGCGACCCGTACCCGGCTACCCGGCAGCTCTGGGAGAGCTATCCTATGAGCGGATTCTGTGAGAGAGAGACGCGGGGGAGGGTAGAGGTAGGTTTTGCCCTCTGATCAAGCTGTGTAGGTGTGCAGGCACAGGTGAAGAAGAACCGTGGAAGAAAACGAAGGCTGAAGGAAGGAGGATCACCGAGCGGCACTGTAGCAGCGGCGGTTTAAGTCGTCTAATTGAAAAATCAGACGACGTCCTGAAGGCAAAGAAGGAGAAGGAAGGCGAGGCAGAGGAGAACACAGAGAGACGAGCAGAAACAAGAACTGAAAGAAGAAGAGCACGAGAAGAAGAAGGTCTGAAGAAAGGAAAAGAAGAAAAAGAAAGAGACGAGCAGAAACAGGAACTGAAAGAAGAAGAAAAGCATCACTACTGCTGCAGATAAAGCAGAAGAGCCAAGCAGAAGAAGATAGGCAAAGAGAAAAGAAGAGAAGAAGAAAGAAGCCAACAAATTCTCTCTCTCTCTCTCTCTCTTTATTTTTTGTACAAGAAACTTGTATCTCTAGAATACAACTTGCCCCCTGAGTTCGACCTCGGGAACTCTTTTATTTCCGAGTAAGAAATTGTATTAAACTGGTAATCACCTCTCTATACTATACTACGACGAAATAATAAAACTATAGAGGAAGGTAGCCCACCAGAGACCTTGTCCAATCGACTGGCCATTAATTCCAGGTCGACTGATGCAGACAGGCCTTGCATCTCATGTGCTCCCTTAAGATTCGTCGATGTGCGAGTATTCGTCCTGTCGAATAATCCCATGGAGTCATTGTTGATGGAGTTCTCGCACATGTTTTCGAGAATCTCCCACACGGTGTCCTCATGTTGACCCATGATATTCCCTCCGTAGGTTGCATTGACGAAAAGACGGATGTCTTCACGGAGTCCTTGGTAAAAAGATTGGACTTGTTCCCATTTAGGAGCTCCGTGATGGGGGCACTTTCTCATGAGATCCTGAAAGCGATACCATGCCTCATGGAGAGGTTCCCCTGTTTACTGAGTGAAGTGAGTAATTTGATGGCGCAAGGCATTGGTTCGACCAACGGGAAAGAACTTTTTCAAAAATTCAGACTGAAGTTCTTCCCAAGTGTTGATCGGTCGGGTCTGAGTTTGATACCAATGAGCGCCTTGTCCATAAGAGAGAAGGAGATCTTCATGAGAAGAATATTCCGATTTTGTGCATCTGGCCCAAACTCTGACCCAAAAGTTTGGGCCAGATGCTTCAGCTGTTTGATGTGCTGGAAGGGATCTTCGGAATTAAGCCCATGGAATTTAGGTATAGCATGAATCATATTGGGCTTTAATTCGGAATCAGGTACTCCAATCGGGATTCTGACTCGAGGCTCAATGGCCACCGTAGCAGGATTATAATGGTCCCGCATCATAGGACGCTGCGGTGGGTGCACAAAGTTTTGGAAGAGGTTATTGAGTCGCTGGAGCTGGTGCTCCAGATTGTTTTCTTCCTCAACTGGCTGAGCCATGATGGGGGAAGAAGAAGAGCTTGGTTCTGAATCAGATGAGAGAATAATGTGGTGGAGTTTCTGCACAAACACGGGCGTCGAGGCTTGGCCTTGACGAGAGTGAATTTCTAAAGGAGGTCTTAAGGACCTCCTACCGTACATGCACTGTTGGAATAGATGAGTTTAGAAGGTGTTGGACCCAATCGAGACACCCAAACATTGTTGGGTGACTATAGAGGTGCGGGGCAGATGGACCCCTTGATCAAAAAGATCGTCCACTTGAGAATTACCAGGGCAGCCAGAGAGGGTGAGTCCCGCGAAGACCCCTACACGGTAGAGCGTCCCCACGGGTTGCAGGGTTTCCCCTACCCGACCTCTCTTGTCACTGCGGTTCCAGGTAGACCAGAATGGGGATCTTGACCTCTTAAGTCTACCTCTTTTACTTTAAGATCAAGGTGCTTAAGGTTCCACTTGAACTTTTAAGTATTTTGAGTGAAAAAGTGACCTAATTTGAAGGTTGGTTGACCCAAGGGGTCAACTTCACCTCTTGTTCTTTTGAGAGCTTTTGGGTCCTTTCTTTTAAGGTTCAAATGGATTTAAGAGCCTGATTTGCTTAGGGTTCCTCTTGTATAGATCTTTTTCAAACAAGATTTAGGCACACCTCTTTTTGGGAAGATCTTTTCTTTGTTAATAGAAGGTGTGTCTCTAGAAACCCTAGATTTTCAATCCTTGGATTGGCTCTAGTTGGTTCATTTTAGTTGCCTCAAAATTTTAGTATCTAGGGATCAATCAAGAAGGTTTTAGCCCTAGTTACCTTAGTTAGATGAACAGTTAAGCATGTGTTGAAATAGGCAATTTTGATGAATTACTATGTAAAACACAGGTAGCCCTAAGTTGATTCTTCTTTTTGTTCCTTTTCAGATTTTAAGGGAGTTAAGAAAGGGCTAATAGAGATTACCTGTTTGTTGGAGTGTTTGTCGTGCGGCTGCTCTTCTTTTCCTTTACCTGCACACAAGAGAGAGAAAAAGATTAGCAATCTTTTAAAAGAAATTCACAGCTTCTAGAATAGCCGTTGCTCCCCGGCAACAGCGCCAAGAAAATGGTGACGTTTCTCAACCGTGGCTAGTCTTTGTTTGTTTTAATGCTTATTACAGTAATGTCGTTGTGGTATAAAATAAGACAGCTACGGTTGTCGTTACCATTAAAATTTTACTCGGAAATAGTTTCCCGAGGTTGAACTCAGGGAACTACTGGAATTCTAGAAGTACAATATTTCTTTATTACAAAAATAAGAGAGAGAGAGGGGGAGAAATAGATTTCTGTCTTTTGGCTTTTTCTTCTTCTCTTCTTTCTCTCTTTGCTTGTCTTCTTCTTCTCTTCTTTCTCTTTCTTTATCTTTACGGGTCTTCTTCCTTGGCTCGGATTGCCTTCAGTTCCTCTTCTTCTTCTGCTTGTCTTCTAGTTCTTTTCTTCTTCAGTTCTTCTTCTTTTTCTTGTCGTTATCTTCTTTCTTCCTTCTCTTTTCTTTCTCTACAGCTGCGGAGCCTTTTCTTTTCTTTTTCTTCTTCTCTGCTTTATCTCCTCTGAAGCTTCATCCGTCGTCTGATATCACAGTCAGACGACTTAAATGACGATCTGCTACAGTGTTTCCCCTCTTTTCTTCCTTTGCTGCTTCTTCTTCTCTTCTTCTTCCCGCTTCTTCTTCCTTGGCTCTGACTTGCTCAGCTGCAGAGCCTTTTCAGAGTTTCTTCTTCCGCTCCTCTTCTTCTTCCTGCGGCCAAGTGGTGAACCTTCTTCCTTCGTGCCCTGTTCCTGCACAAGGCACAGCAAAACCTAGCCCTTCCCTCTACCCGCACGTCTCTCTCTCTCTATAAACCGCTCAGAGGAAGCTCTCCTAGAGCTGGGTTATCTGGTCGGGTAGCGTACCCGTGACCAGGCGCACCGGTGTGGGTGGTGCACGAGGAGTGCAGGGTAAATGGGTCGGCCAGGTCCGCGTGGCGTGGATCGCGGACGAGGCGGGCGAGTGGGCAAGGGGACCTCACCCTGTGTTTTGAGGCGCTTAGGTAAAAACAAAAAATCAATTTAAATGGGTGCGGCGCTTCGAAATCTTACGATGTGGGACTAAACTTCGTCCCTTCTCGCACGTGCCCATAGGAAGAATCGCGACCTTGCCTCAGCAGCGGTGTCCTCGCTTCCCTTCGTGTGCCAGCTGCCTGCCTTCACCTGGGTCTCTCCAATTCGCCTCGGCTGGAGTCCTGCTGCTTCAAGGCCTGGAGCTCGCTTGGAAGCTCCTTGCTTCGTCGCCAATGGCGACCGGGGCTGAAAATCTACCTAACACAAACAGGGCCTCTTGGCCTAATCAGACCATAGGGAAACCTTCGTCGTGGCACGACGAAGGTAGTGCGGGGTGCGGCAGGTTGTGGGGCGGTGCCTGGCGGCAGCCCTTGGTCGGATTGCAATCGGAAAAATGGGTTTGATCGGGGGAGTGTTGTGGAGGTGTAGAGTGGCAGTGGAGGGGTGGGGGTGTTGGGTAGGGTGAGGCGGAGATTTTGGGACAGTTGGCGAGTTGTGTGGAGCGGCGGATCGACGGGGGCAACTCGCTGGAGGGTTGTCGGAGGGATGGAAGATGATGGTGGTCGGGCGCAGTCGAGGGGTAATCAACTGAAAGGCAGTGGGGAAAAGAAAGAGGGGACGAAGGGAAATAACAGTAACCTACCTACAGGGACGAAGGGGGCCGGAGCAGGGCGGCAGTCGTATCGACTGTCGCCGGAGAAGAAATACCCAGAGGGAGAGAGCGGCGGTGAGGAAGAGGGCAGGGAGGCACACGCTTGGTATGGCGCGACGTGGGGAGATCATGCGAAGGTGGCTCTACTGCTGGTATTGCAGCAGAGCGACGAGACGGAGGAGGAGGAGCCGCCGGAGCTGGTGGGCTCCTGTCGGAGTGGGGAGAGAGGAAGGGTTGGGGTTTTCTCTGTCAAGACCAAGCTGCCCGAACCGGCTGGCGACGCTGGTCTTTATAAAGGCGGTGGAGGAGGGGTGGACGCAGGGAGGCGACGTGCCTCCCTTGCCGGAGAATGGTCGAAGGTGTGACCCATACCTTTCGCGCATTGGCACGGAAGGTGTGGGTGTCGTCAGGCGGCATGGCGGTGTCCCTGCGACAGTAGACGTCGCGGGGAACACCAGGTTCAATTTGCACAACATCCCCCTCACCCTGCATGGCGCCATGCTCCGCGCAAAGTCACCGGAGCATGGCACTGCGCAGAGACTTGCAGGAGGGACCTAAATGCAAAGAATGATGAGGAAACTAGGGGCCAAAATGCAAGGGTTTTGAAAGTTGAGGGTCAAAAAGTAATAGATGAGGACCAAATTGCAAAGTCGGTCAAGAAGGTCTCTTCTTAGGCTCAAGTTTTTATGCATGACTAAATTGGACCTAAGGATTTTAATGGTGAATTTTTTTTCTAGGTCATACCTTGTTTGATTGGCCAATTTATGTAAAAACCTAAATTAAATCATTAATTGGGCATGGTTCTCAATGTAGGTCAAAATGGGTTTCTAAGGCCAAATTGAAGGTTATAAACCCTAGAGATTATTTTTCTATGAATTTTAGAGGGTTTAGTCGATTTTTACCCTACCTTGAACCTCGTGAATTGAAGTGGGTTTGTTTTAATGTTACAGAATGTCATTTAATTCCTTGGAGTTGCTGTAGCCCTTGTTGGATCAGATCATCCCACTTTCCTTCTTATTAGGTTAGTTTGACCTATGTTTGGACCCTGAGTTATCCTGTTTGCAGATTGTGTTGGTTAAATTGCATTTTTACCCCTTATGACTTATTTTCTTCTTAAACTCAAAATTCTCTGAGTCAAGCTTTTCTTTGAGTTATGTAGGAGCTTTTTCTCTCATATCTAGGTTAGATTGTGCTAGTTAGGGTTCATGATAAGGTTCTTATCACTCAGCCCCTACACCCTCCCCCGAGCCAATCCCAGCTACGGACACCAGCTCAGCCCCTACACCCTCCGCAGAGCCAGTCCCAGTAGCTGACACCAGCTCAGCCCCTACACCTTCCCCAGAGCCAGTCCCAGCAGTGGACACCAGTCAGCCCCTACACCCTCCCCGGAGCCAGTCCTAGGTACGGACACCAGCTCAACCCCTACACCCTCCACAGAGCCAATACCAACTGCAGACACCAGCTCAACCCCTACACCCTCCATAGAGCCAGTCCCAGCAGTGGACACCAGCTCAGCCCCTACACCCTTCCCATAGCCAATCCCAGCTACAGACACCAGCTCAGCCCCTACACGCTCCCCAAAGCTAGTCCCAGCAGCGGACACCAGCTCAGCCCCTACACCCTCCCCAGAGCCAGTCCCAGCAGCGGACACCAGCTTAACCAGTACACCCTCCCTACAGTCGATCCCAGTAGCAAGCACTATCTCAACCCCTACACTCTCCCCAGAGTCGATCCCAGTAGCAGGCACCATCTCAGTTTGTAGACCCTCCTCAAATCCAGTTATATGGCCAATCTCAGCCGAATAGTCAGCCACACAGTAAATCTCGGAGCCAATCTCAGGAACAGAGTCAAGCAGGGTCTAATGGTATATAAATTCTCAAATTAATTTTCTATGATATTAATTCTTTATAACAATTTTATTTTGACTATTGTTTACTGAAGGTATAAAATCAAAGCCAAGGGGAAAGACAAGGAATTTGGAATTGAGAAAATTAACTGAAGGGACTCGAATAACGGTTGATGTAAATTGTAGCGGAAGATGTTCACGTTATGCACCCTGTAATAGCAGGATCCCTACACTTGTGATACTGTTGATACCCCCATGTTCTTTTGATTGGAGGCAGGTCCCTCAGCAACATAAGGATGAGTTCATTCGTGAGCTAGGGTTATTAATATGATATTGTTGTTATGTTATTAATTTATTTTACTTAAAATCCTTGTTCTATTTATTCATTACAATATAAAATGCAGTTGACTTATGATTAGGGAACAAATCCGATGACGACTGCATATATTCTCCAAGCAGCAGGGAGGGCACTTCGTAGCTGGAGAGAAGAGCTTAAAAGCCAAGTAAGACATAAACATAGATTTAGTATTCATAATAACACAATTTACTTTTAGTTGTTGCTGACTATTCTGTATATATAAATATTTCTTTATTGGTAAGAATTATGAGGATGCATTGAGAGACGTGCCATCAGGAGTACAAGTTGCTCATTGGGTGGAGTGCTATGAATATTGGGTTCAGGAAAACACGAAGGTAATTAATATTTTATATTGATAACTTCTATTCTAATAGCAAAATGTAAGTACCAATTTCCATAATTTGTTGTTATAGGAGCAAGCTAAGAAAAATAAAGCTAATAGGGCGAAAGCTCCGATTGCAACCCACTACTTGGGACGGATGAGCATAGATACCTTGAGGGATACTTATGTAAGTACATTTTGATCGGCTTAATTGACAATAGAAAGCTTATTGATTATAATATCTATTATAAAACTTACAAGTTACAAGATTTAAATAAGAGAAGCTTAAATTTAGGATAAATTAATTCATAACCACATCTCAAATATGCAATCAGATACCCATAACGGTGTACAACTTGATCGTGTTTCGATCTATGAGAGGAGTCATAGTAAGTCTAATGCTGATGGCCCCCATGTTTGGATTGATCAATTATATCAAGAGAGACATGTAAGCTCGTTCAGACAAGTAATGAATAACTTATTAATAAACATTTACGAGAACTTACCATAATCTCAACTATGTGTAGGGTTGGATGATGGAGTTGATGCATTTTCTAGTGATGATATGGATGAGCAATCAGAGACTGGCCTATTACAGCCTATGACAGCAGAGCAAGCATTTAGGACAGTTATACCCCCCGAGCGTGGTGGTTTTGTTCGTAGTGCTAGTGCGAGTAAGACTATTAGTAGTTGGTATGGAAGAAAGGGATGGGGGGGTTCAGAGAGGTTGCAACAGTTACAGACACAGGTGGAGACATTTCAAGAGAAACTAAGTGATGTTACGTCGAAATTGGAGAAGACAAATGATATACTAGAACGACAGAGACATGAAGCACAACAAGAACGAGAGAAGATGCAAACACAGATGCAGGCACAGTTTCAGGCAATCTTATGTGCATTCGGACGAGGTGGTGCAGATCATGCTTCTTTTCACTTCCCACCTCATCCACCTGATGATGACTGCAGAGGTTCTGGAACTGGTGGCATAGAAGCCACTACATAGTTGCTTGGATTTTTTTCTTTATTTTCACGTCTACTTTTATGTTTACATTTCAAAACAACAGATATATACATGTGTTTTATTTATGAATGAGTATCATGTATGTGGTGAATGATGGTATATATATATGAATGGTACAATATATATTTGCACTTGTGGTATATGAATGTGGAAAATAATGATATGAGTATGTTTGCATTTGTAGTATATGAATTTGGGAGATAATGATATCAGTATGTTTGCATTTGTTGTGAATGTATGAGACAGGTACCATAATAATGATATAAAGAGCACATGTATCAGATCTACCTACCATTTGTTCCTTCATTCACCCTTTTTTGCATAATAACTCTAATTTGTGGTGTTGTTCTTTTTGTAGCGGTTACGTAATAGGTGAACAACATGGATCCCTAACTGGAAACAAAGATTCAACATAATTCTTGGGATGGGTCGAGAGCTTGCTTATCTGCATTATGAGGGAGCCAACTCCCTGGGCTCGATACTTTCCATTGCCTTTGTGATCATGTTTTCCAGTAGTTGTGTATGTTGATTAGTCATATTGTGCATTAGTTCACTCTCAAGTAGTGCTAAAGTAATATTCATGCTCGATCAGTTTGAGAAAGAAATGCTTAACTATAAACCTGCTCATGTGGTTATTTGACATTTTTCTTTATGCATTTAGGTACCTACTTGGGTTGCCTTGGCTGGAGATCTGACACGTTACCAGGAATGAAAAGGTCAAGACTTGCATTGTGTTGATTATATACCCTATCCTTTGTTAAAAAAATTTAAAAATTATGCATCTCGTTCCAATACCACTAAAATGTATAGCTTCTTTGACACAGTGCAAATGCATGTTGGGTCTTTGACACAGTGCAAATCATTTGTGCACTAAGTAGCTTTTTTCATTTTACTATGAAGGTCTATGATTCAAGTCTATATAGATTCTATTTATATCACCATTTTTTTCATTTCTCCTTTACATCTTGTTTGTATGATCCAATATTTGGAGACATTGATGGGCAACATAAAGTTTAATCTTGATCTTAGATTGTTGTGGCCCCCATGCCATGCAAGAGCATCCAACTCGTACCAGTTGGCTTCAATGGGGAAACTCTATCTATTAATATTAACCACATCTCAATGTCTATGACTTTACATGTAACACTATCTTGTCTCTACATGAACTCTAACCAGTTGGCATGTTCTTGAATTTACGTGAGCACATAGGCTTGTCCATCACTCCAAGAAGAGTAGGATTTATGATGCAAGGTTTAATTTGATCACAGTTCTCTCTGTTGGTCTCAAAATAATTCTTATGTCACTGCAACTTGTAAAACTTAGTTTAGTTTTACAGTTAACCAAGAACCATAACATTACTCTTTTTATTACTTTGAAAAAGGATAGCTCAGTAATCTTGAACAGAAGTTAACTATGGATGTTGTTTTAATTTTTCATGACAAAAAGTTGGATGGGTCTTTGAACTAGTGTGGGGGATCTTCCTATGAATTTCATGGGGTTAAGTCTATGAATGCTTTGATATGGTTAAAGACTTTAAAGTTGGGGGGATCATTTCTAAGAAAACTTTGCGATAAATTCTCTGACATTTCCTCCCCTGCCCCCCAAACATGCAAACACACAACAGAGAGGGAGGGAAGCAGAAACTGACATTGATGACACAAAACAGATTTGAATGGAGGGAAAAAATTCCATGTAGTTGCTTGTTACCTCTCTTTGCTTTGTAACTTCATTAGAAAATACACCCCCCTGTATGTGGTCCTTCTAAGCATATATTTCTTTGAGAAGTCCACCCTCTTGTATGTGGACTTTTGCTTTGAATTTATGTAATTCCAAATTCTAAACTCACAGTTCTATTTATTTGAAGGGCAAAGGCAAAAACAAGTTCTGTCAATATACCATCTTCCAACTGTTCTGCCCCTTCCACCTGTTGCTGGGGAAAAGGTTGCATGGAAGAGTGTGTTGAAGGCTGACCATCTTAACAGGCAAGATTCCTCCTTTGGAGATTTTTAAGGGAGAATTTTAAAAAGCTCATCGAAATTGTTTTCCTAAAACATATAATTTTCAATGCAGTATCAGCAAGGGGCATGAGACTTGAACCTGCAGCTTTCAATGGGGGTTTTCCAACAGAGGTGTTATTATATAGAACTCTTATTAGTTTGTTAGCTGCATCTGCACATTGCAAAGTAGGCCATATTCTACCTTACAAAGTATGCATACATGGGAATTGTAATGCACCTTCCAACTTGTGTTCTGTCCAATGTTGGATTTGGAGCTTTCAGTTCATCCCAGTTTCTCCTGTATAAAATTTTGAAGATTGCTATCGGACTGAGTATTTCATCTCTAACCTATTTTATTGATCCTTGTCCTTTGTATGGATTTGTTATATACTTCCATATGCCATCTACATTCCATTTTCTTCTCCAGTCAATAACCTTGCTTCCAAGTTGATGTGACAGACTAATTTTGGATTTACTTTTCCTACTGTTATGGTATACTTCCATATACCATCTACATTCCCTTTCTTTTATTCCTAATTTCTGAGTTTTTTGCTATTTCAACAACTAATCTAAAGTATCACAATTTGTATTCCTTCTGCTGTATTTTTTTGCATCGGAGATATTAAATATTGCATTGGGGATCAGAGGTGATTTTATGTTTGCACCGATGATATTAAATATTGCATCGGGGATCAGAGGTGATTTTGTGTTTGCACTGGTGATATTAAATATTACACAAGGAATATTTACATTTTGATCCGGTGATTAAAGGTTTTTTGGGATTGCACTGGTGATTAAATAGATTGCACCGGTGATATTAAGTATTGCGTCGGGGTTCGTAATTTTTTTTCATCAGGGATATTAAATATTGCATTGGGGATCAGAGGTGATTTTGTGTTTGCACTGGTGATATTGAATATTACACAAGGAATATTTAAATTTTGATCCAGTGATCAAAGGTTTTTTGGGATTGCACTGGTGATTAAATAGATTGCACCGGTGATATTAAGTATTGCGTCGGGGTTCGTAATTTTTTTTATCGGGGATATTAAATATTGCATCGAGGATCAGAGGTGATTTTGTATTTACACCGGTGATATTAAATATTGCATCGAGGATCAGAGGTGATTTTGTGTTTGCACTGGTGATATTAAATATTGCACAAGGAATATTTAAATTTTGATTCGGTGATCAAAGGTTTTTTGGGATTGCATTGGTGATTAAATAGATTGCACCGGTGATATTAAGTATTGCGTCTGGGTTCCTAATTTTTTTTGCATCGGGGATATTTTTCCCAACTCAACTTACATCCATGATATTTTTGGATGGAGCTCGTTCTTGGCATGAGGATTTTTGAAAGGATCATTCTTGTCATGATATCTCTAATTGCAGGTAGTTCAGTCTAGTGTCCTGCCAGACATGTTTAGAAGCACCTATGAGGCCATCACAAAGGGCAACCCAACGTGGAATCAGGTACAAGTTCCATAGTCGAAGCTATACTCATGGGATCCCAAGTCAACTTACATTTGCCAATATTCGCCTTGTTAACAAGCTACTAAAGGGTGAAGTAGGACCAAAGACAATTCACATTCCTTCAGGGGAGAAAATTTATGTATTTGATGCTACAATGGTTAGTATGAAATTTTATTCTTAATTCGATGTTGATTTTTAGTTCAAAATAGAAAAGGATATATTTCCCTGATGTATTTTTGGATTTTTGAATTTTATTTGAAGTGCCCTGTTCAGGAAAAAAAACATTTCATTTGAAATGCCCTTTGCATTATGTTGATTGTTTACATGACATCTTGCATTGATTTAGGGACATGATAAAATACCCCGCACACTAAGAACTATACTGCCATTAATGAAATAGTCTCCCCTTCTCTCACAACTTTGCATCCATGTATCCATGAGGGGTGCAACAAATATACTATCACTTCTTTTTTGAGCCCTGCCAGTTGGAATAGCTCGGTTAATTTTTCCATCACATCCATCCAGCCATCTTGCTCAGGCCATGCTGTTATACCCTAATAAAACCAAATTTCCTTTGCAAAGGGGCGATTTTTAATCATATGCACCCAATCCTCTTTATCAATTTGACAAAAGGGGCACAATGAGTCTTCAATCTGAAATTTTTCAATAATGTTCCCTTTAAAGGTAGAGCATCAGTCACTGCTCTCTAAGAGGAATAACTTTATTTTCAGAGCTATATCCTTCATATTCCAAACCTTTTTACAATAGGCTATTTGTTTCTCTATAAGACTAGAGTTGATTCCCTCTTCATTTAGCAAGGTCATATACGCAGACTTACTGAGAACTTCCCATTAGGATGTGGTTTCCATATTAGTAAGTCTTCTCCCATGTCTACTGAAGTACTTAAAATTTTTTCTGTAGTCTTACAACCAAAGCTACTAGAAATTCTTCTTCATTCCCATTCTAATTTTGTTCATTTATCAAATCTACCGCCTTTAATTCCTAGAGTATACTCTATCTAATCGACTTTTACTCTTCAGACTTCAACCATGGATCACTCTAAATATTTCTATTCTCCCCATCTCCAACTAACCATAACACATTGCTGAAAAGCATACTTTTTATATTCCTAAAAATTACCATATGGGAAATGCTTGCTTCTTATCTGATTTTGTTAAAGACCCTCCTTGGTGCACAATAACCAGCCCATTTTTAGTAAGAAAGCTAAAATTACTAGCCTTACCAAAGAGAATCTTTCTTGATGGTTGGTTAGCTGTCACCAAAGGTAATTCCTTTGGTCACGATGACCCTTTGGTGATGGTTAAGGAACCGTGACCAAAGGAACCTTCTTTCTTCCACGCCAACCTTTGGTCATGGTTATTAATCGTGACGAAAGCTCTCTCTTCGGTCACGGTTTTACATATGTGACTAAAATTCTTTGGTCACAGTTTATAACCATGACTAAAGCTGTAGAACGTAGCTAACGGTGGGCTTTGGTGACAGTGGCAAGTTGGAACTGTCACCAAAGCCCTATGCCTCGATGACTGTTCCACCAAAGCTGTCACCAAAGGCTCGTGAAGAAAGCTGTGCCTACTTAACAGTGTGCTTCGGTGACGGTTTTGTGTGGAACCAACATCGAAGCTTAGGGCTTTGGTGATGGTTCCACCTACAACCGTCACTAAAGCCCTGTGACAGAAGTTGTACAACATAGCTCACGACGGGCTTCGGTGACGGTTTTAGGGATTTAGTGATAGTTTTAGTTGAACAGTCACCAAAACCCTGCGGCTTTGGTGATGGTTTTGGGTGGAACCGTTACCAAAGCCTTTGGTAACAGTTTTTTGTGGAATCGTCACCAAAGACCCTTTTGAACGCAACTTTTGCTGCCGCTAATTGGTGACGGTTATGAGTCATGTGGTCACAATTTTTAACCGTCACCAAAACCCTAATTTCTCGTAGTGTGAATTGGATCAATTTTGGTCTCAGGGATATAAAGAGTCTCTTTTACAGGAGGATGATGACCCAATGGAGGAACCTGGGATTAAAGTTTGGAGTGAATCTCAGGGAGATTGTGTTATTCGAAGACTTACCCCTTGAGGATATTAATGATTTGGTGAAATCTGGATTCCTCCCTACTTTTAATTTTGAAAAGCATCCTCTGCAAAATCAAGAAGATATGACATTGATATTAGAGGAGGACGAACACAATAGTGAGAAGCCTATGAGAGACTCTCGGGGACAATACATATCAATTGAGGATTTATGCCTTGAGGAGAACAAAGAATTGAGCGATATAGGCTCACTTCATAACATTATGATCGATCCTCCTTTAGAAATAATTGCGGATACTGAAGTAACTCCTCTCTTTACTGGTGAATCACATATATACCCTGACAAAAACTCAAGTGAACCAAAAGAATACGGGGATGAAATTAATGAAAATGAGTCTGTTGCTTCGACCCTGCCATCAAAGGAATTTGATTTGGAGTCCACTATTGATTCACATATACTGGAAGGTGAAAATATGACTCCGATCATTAATGATAGGCAAGGTGACTTGAATTTTTCTGCAATAATCGTTAGGGAGAATACACAATCTAAAGCGTTGTTGGAATTGAACTTGACATCGACTAAGCCCTCATTGGACTTAATCATTACCTCCCAACACCACAAACAACCCTTACACTCCCTAACCAATCCTTGGCTCAAGTCTCTGCTCATATACATTCTTTCTGGGGAGAATATCAGGCCAGTACATCCTCGAGTAGAATGGCGAGTGTGGATTGATTCTTGTACTTTTTGTCTCTCCATTCAAGGGTTTAAAATAGTTATGTTTATATCTTTTAAAACCCTTCCTGTTTTGGAGGATCCTTGTTATCCTCCACTTATTCTATTTCGGGAGGTCCCTTCTTATGTTCCTTTTGTTATTCCTAAACCTCCCCAGGTAGCCTATGGGGTTCTTTACTTTCATGTCTTCTGGTGAGCATTTAGAATCACGCTGCATCATCAGCTCGCCAACATCCATGGCTACCTATTTTCTAGGCCCACGCTGTTATGCATACTTTTAGGGCCTAGCTCTTTCTGTTTGGAACCAGACTTACAGGTTCCCTATAAGTCTGGCTACCAACAGAAATTACAGTGCTTGTTGGGAGGCAACTTGATGATAACATCATCATCAGCCATACCTATCTTTAATTAGTTATAATTAAGGAATAAATGCTCTTACATAACCGCCAAAGAGTCCTAATTCATTGCATAATCATTATGAGAGATACAAGAAAATAGGGGTAAAACTACAGTTTTAACAGTATATTTCAATTACATTACAATCACGAAATTTCTCCAGGGGTTAATTAAGGGTCAAATGGTCTTAAGAGTCTAACAAGTGGGTTAGTACAAACAGAAAAGGGTTTTTACGCATTTTGAGAATTAAATGACTTCTGAAACCCTAAAAACAAACCTATTTAATTAACTGAGGTTTTTATCAGGATAAAATTCACCCAAATCCTCTAAAATTCATAGAAAAATATTCTCTAGGGTTTGGTACCTTCAATTTGACCATCAGAACCCATCTTGACCCAAAATAGAGTCTCAGACAGACATTTACCTTAATTTGGATTTTTGCATAAATTACCTAATCAAACTAGGTGAAAACTAAAATCTAACTTCACCATTGGATTCCTTAGGTTCAAATTAGGTTTCTACCAAAATTTGGGCCCAATCTGAGAACATCTTGACCTAGTTTGCAATTTGGTCATGTCTGAGTCTTTTCTCTCACACACATGCCCCTAACTATCGAATTTCTTACAAATAGGCCCCTAATTTTCATCTCCTTCTTCACAAATAGATCCCCACAGCCTGCAGTTTCCTAAATTCTACTTTGGCAACCTTTAAATTGGAAGATCTTCATGATTTCTCGCTCAATCCCTTCCAAAATTGGAAGGGAGATTCCTAAGAATATCTACAATTTGAGCCACGCATTGGGCCCCGATTCACACTAGAATCCACATGTGAATCCTTCAAAGAGTTGGGTTTCGAACTCCGGTGAACCTTCCAAGCTTGGGAAGCTTTCTTCCCAAGCTCTAACTGCTCCCTAAGATCTATAAAAAGAACCCCTAAGGCAGGCCGATCTCTCCATGCTCGAATTCGACTGGATTCACCTCTAATTTTGTCTCTCCCATCCGGCCAAAGCCCCTCGACTCCATACTTTGTCCACGCGCAATACCGACGGCGGATTTGTCTTCCTCGCTCTCTTCCGCGTCGTGCTGTACCCGTCGACGCCCCATCCTTCGTCTTCCTCGTCGATTCCTACTAACTGGAGCATCTTCTTCCCCGACGTTGGCATACCACCGGCACGTCGTTCTCCTTCTCTCATCCCTTGGTTTAGGAGTAGATTAGTTTATCTTAGCTTGTAGGTTAGTTTCCCCTCCTTAAACCTCAGTTTCAATCCCTCGACACTGCGATCACCACCATCTTCTCCATCTCCGGCCACTCCTCTGAGGAGACATTCCCATCGCTACATCGCTTCATATGCCTTGCCGACACTTCCTACACTTTCACCTCAACTCCACCAACCAAAGCCCTCTCTCTATTTGCCGCTCCACTCACCCAAACCATCTCCTGAACAACCCATTATTCTCCGCCCATGACCGACTCCAATGGCCACCTACATGCACACACTCGCCTCATCACACACACCACTACATTTGCCGTCCTTCGACGAAGCTCCTAAAGTATTTTAACGTGGATGAGAGGTCGTACTTGTGTTTCTCAGGTGCACGGTGGACTTCCGCCGCCCTCTGCCCGTCGCTGCCTTCGTTCGTTGAGTTCTAGCCACAAAGCTCCAGGCCAAACCCTCCAGGCACTATGGAATCACCGTAGGATTGACACTAGGTCTTCAATTGGGGACCCCGAGCTCAAACACTGCCCTAATTTGACGAAGAGGCATCAGCAGCTACTTTCGTGTGGAGACGGTGGGACATTTAGTCCCACCTCGGAAACACAGGAGCATTTTGAGTGCCATAAATTGATTTTCTCATATGGGATGTTTGCCTCAAGACCACAGGGGGTGAGGACCCTGCACACCCCACATGTCTTGCCCGTGACACCACCACGCAGGCTTGACACCATACCCGATTACCCGCCTAAACTGAACACACCTCAGCTGCTACCCTACAGCAGGCAGCCCTGGTCCTAGGTACGCGGATCCTCGAAACTCGATTACCAGTTATGAAGGATGGCTCTGGGAGAGTGGAACCCAGAGAGAGAAGGAGAGGGAGTGTGGGATTAGGGGGGTTTTCCTATAGAAAGGAACGACTGATACTTAGCTGTTTAAAGAAGGATCCCCCTATGTGTGTGAAGAAGAATAGGCACGCAGAAAAAGAAGAGAAGGAAGACAAGCCAAGAGAAGAGAAGCCAAAGAAGAAGAAGAAGAGAAAAGAGAAGTCAATGCAGAAGAGAAGAAGAAGAAGAACATCAGAAGAAAAATAACAAAGGGGTATTGTAGCAAAGTCTTTTAAGACGTCTGATTACATATTCCTTCCTCTGAGTTGATTTGAGTAGTTGTTCTATTAATTAGACTTATAATTGGTGATCCAAATCACCATTAGTTTTCTAGACTTCTTTTTAACTCATCTTATGCTCATGTGCTACATTGTCTATTAGATTTTGAGTAATTAATTTTGCTTATTTACATTATATATTGAGATTAGAGCGTGAATTCCATATTTTCTCCCAGCGAACGACCTCGGATTTCATTCGAGTATAAATTTTATCTGTTCTTCGCACTGATTCAAACTATACTACAACGAGACAATTTTAAAACCCGTTCAGAGCATTAAACATTTTGGCATCGTTGCCGGGGAGCAACGGGCAATTCACCGCTATTCTCCGCATTATTTGATTATAGTTGAGCACTGACTTACCATGTTTGCTTTATTGTGATTTTACGAGGTACTTCACGAGGAGATCTTCCGCGCAAATCAACCACTCCAAGGCAGGTAACTTCTCTATTCTTCCCTAAGCAACCTCCTAATCTTGGGAAGATAAAAAAGGAAATAATCAATTAGGAATCACCTGCCTTATTTTTCATAGTAGTCATCATTTAAAAGGCAAGTTTCCTGATTTGCGAAATTTTTTCAAATCTCATTGAAGTTGAAGCAATTCTGTTTAGAGATCCCATCCTTGATTTCCTGTGCCTAGTAGGGATCACGCTTAATTTCTAATCATCTTGGACTACTCACCTTCTTGTTTGAGTCCAAGGTGAACATGTCAAGATCAATTGGACTTGAAAATAGAGTCAATTAGGATTTCTGCATTAGGGTTTTGAAGTGCTATTACACATTTTTGCCCGAATTAAAGGAAGGTTACCCTCCTGCATTTGTGTGCTACCCAAGCCCTTGATTGAGAAGATCTAATCAGAAAAACCCTAAAATCAGGCTCTAATTTCACTTGAATCTTAAAATCCTTGGACCTAATAACCTGACAGTCAATCAGGGTGATTTTCGGGTCTTGACCTAGATTTCATTCTGCCATTTTTAGGGCAGGTCAGGTGAAGTTGGTCTACATTGTAGGCCAACCAACCTCCAAATTAGGTCACAAGTTGAATTAACTTCTAATCAAGTGAAATTAAAGGCACAAATTAGGACTTTAAATTGGTAGACTTAATAGGTTAAGTTATCCATTCTAGTCTACCTCGACCCTCAGTGATAAGGAAGGTCGAGTGGGGGAAACCCTATAACCTGTGGGGGTGCTCTACCGTGTAGGGGTCTTTGTGGGACTCTCCCTTCCTAGCTACCCAGATAATTCTTAGGTGAACGACTTTCTGATCCAAGGGTATCATCTGCCCCAAACCTCTACAGTCATCCAAAAATCTTTAGGTGCCTTGATTGGGTGCAAATAACATCCATTCCCTCATCTATTCTCTGGAGCACATACATAGGAAAGTCCTTAGGTTTTATAATCGAAGAGACCTCATTAGATCTTCTTGGAGATTTCTTTTAGATCTAATCAACTCCAATCTGAACCTGAGTTTTGATTCTACATCTTGATTCCACATTTGATTCAGGAATGCTGCCTGGCTATATAGGAAGACTATTTTGAAAACCTGAGTCCCAAATGAGCATGAAAGAAAAGATACTTGAGAATGCCTATAGAAACCATTAAGAATATTGTAAAAGGGACATTCAGGAAAAATTTGCGAAATCAATGAACCACATTTTGAACCGTATGGAGATGATATGGATACAACTAAAACACTGTTCAACCTAGGATGATCTCTTAGCAGAACACATGGAATTGGTGAAATTACACAATAATGATTGTCTGCAATATTGGTCAAACCCTTCAGTTCCGGAAGAACTCCAGAATTTTTTGAAAGAACGGGAAAAATTGCTGAATGGGTTATATGGAAACATCGATCAAAAATACCCATCAGAAGATAAGATGACATCTTGGAATAATTTTAGTAATTCATGTAATTTCCCAAATCCCGAATTTGATAATGGACCTCCAACCCAAATGGAATCTGATTCAAATTACGAACAAATTGATACACCTGATCTTGAGACAGGTTGGGAGGATCCGATTGTAGGTGATCACGATTTCGAGCCAGCCCTAGAGATACAAAAGACTGGTTCACTAAGTTTAGATTTCCCAGACACCTGTGATAATGAGATTAAGATAGAACCTCTTGATGGTGTAAATTCCGTCCCTTATGCTGATAAGGTAACTCTCGAGAGCAATTCTGACATCCCTGTAAAGCTCAGCTTAGATTCTAGTGATCCAACCCACACCCTTAACCTAGAATCGGGATCGAAGCTTTATTGGGATGATTATGAGGCCCCATGTGATAAGAATCAGATTTTGAATCTGAATTGCAATTCTGGGCCAGTATTTGATGAGTACACCTCTTCAGACTCTTCAGAGCTACAAATTGATTTTTTGAAAGTCACGCCGATCTACGATACAGAAACCGAGGAGCTAGAAGAGTTGAGATTTGATTGGGTCTTCCCTAAGAGCCAAGAACCCGAGCCCATGCTTAGTAGGGACACCTCTTTGAGTTCAAAATCTGAAAATAGGTTAGATCCAACTCAGATTGCTGATTCTACATCTTTTGATTTATTCTGTGGTGGAACCTTAGATCCAGAATCAAATTCAGAATATGATTCTTGCAAGTTCTCCGACGATTTCGAATCTTACTCTGATTTCGGAGAACTATTGTTTCCTGACGACTATGAGCCAATCTACGACCTCAGCATACATGATCCATTCTTCGACTCTAACTCTGAGGTCCCTGATCCCGAGATCATTGATTCAAAATTAGGTTCCATTGAGATGGAATTATTTCTTTTTGATCCTTAGGAATCAGAAACAGAAATTGCCGAGAGTGTCTACGACCCAGAGTTCGAATCTTTTCTTGACTCAAATTTCCTTGATCCTATAAATACTCTTTAGGCATTTACCTTTGATTTTGATGGATATTATGAGGACTCTCCAGATAAACCCACCTTTGAATCCTTCCTAGAGGAGCCCTCACACACAATTCTTATTGATGCCACCTCTTTTATACATATAGAGTCTTCCAAAACCCATTTTCAACCTTAACCCGCAACCGGACTCAATTTTTACTTTGACTCTCCTCTTGATGAACCAGTTGCACATGATTCTCCTCCACACTTCAATCAGGTTTCGGACTTTGATCAGACTGCAAATCATGCCCCATCTTTCTTTTATCACTTCCATAGGGTTCATACATCCCACTAACCCTTTTTCATTTAAGGATCCCTACTCTGACCAAGCTGATCCGACTCAGCCAAACCCTGGATTCACACTTCCATATCTTCTTGAGCTCCAAAGTAGCTGGTGGGCACCGCATCTTTTGATCCACATCTATCAACTTGCCAGATTGATTGGGTTTGGGCTGCATCATCAGCCTACTGACCTGAACAAGCACCTGGTTGGACCAACCAGGCTATTGATCAAGGTGCTTGTTCTACAAAACTCGTCTGATTTAACCACTCCTTCTCCATACCATTTTCTGCCCAGCTGAAGGCATTAAATTTAACGCTTAACGGGAGGCAACCCGTCAATCCAAAAACTTGAGATCCTTCTGATTATCCTTTTTGTAGTTCATGTTTAATGCACTTTGAGTTCAGTTTTAGAACAGTCGACTCCACCTCTAGTACTCGCATCAAAGCTTGAAATCGTCCGCAACAGTCATTTCGACCCATCCGCTCACCTGCTTATCCTATTCTAATCCCTGAACCCTAACTGTTTCATACCCTTTGTTTACAATGAGGACATTGCAAAATTTAGGCATGGGGGGGCTAAAGTGCAAACATACAAAAATTCAAAATTCTGAAGGGTTCTCACAAAAAAATACATATTCCAAAAAATCAAAAAAATTAAAAATTAAAAAAGAACAAAAAAATGGAGAAGGGAGGAAATTTTTAGTGAATTAACTGCATATCATTCTTGAGAAGGAAGAGAGGAGGTGATTTAAATGTCAAAAAGGAGCAATAATTTGAAAAAAAAGTGATAGTCATTAGTAAAAGATTATGGAATCTATTTAAGTTCTAAACCAAATCAAAAGAAAAGAAGTAAAAGTCAAAAAAGTGCTAAGAGATACAAAGATTGTTATGAACGCTGATCTTAGGCCTCTTGGGCCTGTTTTAGGCTTAAAAATTCACGTATCCGTTAAGATCTAAATAATTCTCAAGTGGTTGAGGAAAATGTGAAGCTTAATTATTAGGTCTAAGGCTTAGGGATTATTTGACCTCGTTAACTGACCTCTGGTTTGCAGGACTCGGTAACCTAAGTATCCTAATCCACACACAGTCTGGTTCAGTGTGCTTAATTATCAAAATCACGCAAATGCGTTAATTCTGTTATGAAAGGCTACTTAGATTAGGAGAGGCTTATTAACACAAGTTGATTTGGATGAGTTCCCGACGTGGAGAGGTGGGAAATTCCCCTCGAAGATGAGCAATAACATACCGTCTCCTTGGTGCTTATCTCCTAGGATATTTAAATATCCTACTGGGGGCATGTAAGCATCTTGTGCTGATTCAGGTACCATGGGCAGGATTGTCCCGAAATGTCGATTGACAGGGCCTGAATTTAGCTACAGAACGCCATGGGCGGCACTATCCTGAAGTGTCGAAAGCCAGGGTTCTGGGGGTTGCCATGGGCGGTGCTATCTCAAAGCATCGAAAGCCAAGGACCCTGCGACGATTGATGGTGGGAGCTAGGAATCCAATACAGACTGTGTTGTAAAGCCAATCTGAAGCTAGAAATAAAGAAGAAAAGGGAGAGAAAACTCCACAAAAATACAAAATAAATTCTTCTATCTCTCTCTTACAAAAACGCACTACAAACTGAACATGGGCTAACCATGTTTTAAGCATGGGTGCTTTAACTGCGAAGTTCAATGAACCTTAGGTTAGTTCTTGTAGGCCTTTGAAACCTTCACGGCAGACTGAGGCTACAGTTGGTCAGGCCGAATCTGGATTGGTACTTGAGTACCTCTAGGCCTATTGTTAGCATTCTGACCTAATTTACAAAAGAAAGCACACAACAGAAATCTGAGCATAAAAAGGCATGGTCTAGAATTTGAGTTAATTCCATAAGATTTTGCTAAGGGAATAGCAAAAGTTAGGCATGGGGGTATGATGATAACGTCATCATCAGCCATATCTAGCTTTAATTAGTCATAATCAAGGAATAAATGCTCCTACATAACCACCAGAGAGCCCTAATTCATTGCATAATCATCTGAGAGAAATACAAGAAAATAGGGGTAAAACTATAGTTTTAACAGTATATCTCAATTACAGTACAATCACGGGATTTCTCCAGGGTTAATTAAGGGGAAAATGGTCTTAAGAGTATAAAAAGGGGGTTAGTACAGATAGAAAAGGGTTTTTACGCATTTTGAGAATTAAATAACTTCTAAAATCCTAAAAATAGACCTACTTAATTAACTGAGGTTCATATTAGGATAAAATTCATCCAAACCCTCTAAAATTCATAGAAAAATATTCTCTAGGGCTTGGTACCTTCAATTTGACTATCAGAACCTGTCTTGACCCAAAACAGAGTCTTAGATAGATATTTACCCTAATTTGGGTTTTTGCATAAATTACCTAGTCAAACTAGGTCAAAATCAAACTCTATCTTCACAATTGGATTCCTTATATCCAATTAGTTTTTTACCAAAATTTGGGCCCAATCTGAGATCATCTTGACCTACTTTGCAATTTGATCCTATCCGAGTCTTTTCTCTCACACACATGCCCCTAACTTTCATCTCCTTATTCACAAATAGATCCCCACCGTCTATAGTTTCCTAAATCTTACTCCGACGACCTTCAAATAGGAAGATCTTCTTGATTTCTCGCTCAATCCCTTCCAAAATTGGAAGGGAGATTCCTAAGAAGATCTCTTACAATTTGAGCCACGTATTGGGCCCTGATTCACACTAGAATCCTCATGCGAATCCTTCAAAGAGTTGGGTTTCCACCTCCGGTGAGCCTTCCAATAGGAATCTTGCTTCCCAAGCTCTAACCGCTCCCTGAGATCTATAAAAAGAACCTACAGGGCAGGCCAGTCTCTCCATGCTCGAATTCGATTGGATTCACCTTTAATTTTGTCTCTCCTCATCCGGCTGAAGTCCTCGACGTCTGACAAGATCCTTCGAATCCATCCTTCATCCTCACGTAATACCAGCGGCGGATTTATGTTCCTCGCTTTCTTCCACGTCATGCTGTACCTGCCGATGCCTCGTCCTCCGTCTTCCTCGTCGATTCCTACTCACCGGAGCATCTTCTTCCCCGACGCCGGTGTACCATCGGCATGTCGTTCTCCCTCTCTCATCCCTTAGTTTAAGAGTAGATTAGTTTATCTTAGCTCGTAGGTTAGCTTCCCCTCCTTAAACCTCAATTTCAATCCCTCGGCATCGTGATCACCACCATCTTCTCCATCTCCGACAGCTCCTCCAATGAAGCATTCCCATCGCTACACCGCTCCATACGCCTGGCTGACACTTCCTACACTTTTGCCTTACTCCACCAACCAAATCCCTCTCTCTATTTACCGCTCCACTCACCCAAACCATCTCCCGAACAACCCATTATTCTCCACCCAAGATTGGCTTCGTCAGCCACCTACATGCACGCACTCGCCTCATCACACACACCACTACGTTCGTCGTCCTCTGGCGAAGCTCCTGAAGTATTTTAACATGGCCGAGTGGCCGTACTTGTGTTTCTTAGGTGCACACCGAACTTTCGCAGCCCTCCACCCGTCGTCGCCTTCATTCTTCGAG
Source organism: Thalassia testudinum (assembly GCA_037157565.1). Lineage (NCBI taxonomy): Eukaryota > Viridiplantae > Streptophyta > Magnoliopsida > Alismatales > Hydrocharitaceae > Thalassia > Thalassia testudinum. The sequence continues at coordinate 76,591,678 of JAZHRO010000050.1, forward strand.
TTCTAGCCACGAAGCTCCAGGCTACACCCTCCAGGTACTGTGGAATGACCGCAGGATTGACACCAGGTCTTCAATTGGGGACCCCGAGCTCAGACACTGCCCTAATTTGACAAAGAGGCATCAATAGCTACTTTCGTGCAGAGACGGTGGGACATTTTGTCCCACCTCGGAAACACAGGAGCATTTCGAGTGCCATAAATTGATTTTCTCATATGGGATGTTTGCCTCAAGACCACAGGGGGTGAGGTCCCTACACACCCCACATGTCTCGCCCGTGACACCACCACGCAGGCTTGACACCATACCCGATTACCCGCCTAAACTGAACACACCTCAGCTGCTACCCTACAGCAGGCAGCCCTGGTCCTAGGTACGCGGATCCTCGAAACTCGATTACCAGTTATGAAGGATGGCTCTGGGAGAGTGGAACCCAGAGAGAGAAGGAGAGGGAGTGTGGGATTAGGGGGGTTTTCCTATAGAAAGGAACGACTGATACTTAGCCATTTAAAGAAGGATCCCCCTATGTGTGTGAAGAAGAAGAGGCACGCAGAAAAAGAAGAGAAGGAAGACAAGCCAAGAGAAGAGAAGCCAAAGAAGAAGAAGAAGAGAAAAGAGAAGTCAAAGTAGAAGAGAAGAAGAAGAAGAACATCAGAAGAAAAATAACAAAGGGGTACTGTAGCAAAGTCTTTTAAGACGTCTGGTTGCAAAATCAGACGTCTGATTACATATTCCTTCCTCTGAGTTGATTTGAGTAGTTGTTCTATGAATTAGACTTATAATTGGTGATCCAAATCACCATTATTTTGTCTAGACTTCTTTTTAACTCATCTTATGCTCATGTGCTACATTGTCTATTAGATTTTGAGTAATTAATTTTACTCATTTGCATTATATATTGAGATTAACGCGTGATTTCTATATTTGCTCCTAGCGAACGACCTCAGATTTCATTCGAGTATAAATTTTATCTGTTCTTCACACTGATTCGAACTGTACTACAACACGAAAATTTTAAATTCCGTTTCAGAGTGTTAAACACAACTCAACGTACAGAATAATGCTTTCATCGTGTGATTTCCTTCCTTTCTCCCCTTGTTTTAATTTTACAATGAGGACATTGTAGGATTTAGGCATGGGGGGGTGCATGTTGCATTTTTAGGTAGTATTCATGCATTTAGGTTAGGTGTATTAAAAAAAAATCTTGAGCTGAATTGGTTAGTCCCTAGTAGAAAATTGTTATCAAGAAGATGTCATTAAAGAGTTTCTTCTTAAATTGTTTCAGAGTTTAGAATCCAGTACAGTTACTTTACTTGCACGTAGAATGGGTAATGGATCATTGTAGAAAACCAATAAGCATTTTTAGTCGGCTGAATCCTTGGTCAATTTGAAGGGAGTTAGGCAATCTATCTTCTATTAGATCCACTTATTATTTGTGAGGAGAAAGTAGAGAGATTACTGGTACGTTAAGTCTAGTGCAAGGACTTTTAAGTTCTGGATAATTAGAGGATGATACCTCAGAGTTAGGCAAAGTTTTCGCTCTCTATTCCTGTGTGCAAACTTTGTGTGAATTCCTGAGAGTCACCAAATAAGGCAGATACACAGAGACTGAGTCCTAATAAAACTATGACTATGGTGGATGGTTATAACTGTCCTTCATAGAGTCCTCGGCTGAAGGAGGTTATTAGTGTCAAAGGTCAGAAATACGCTTGTCCTATCCATCCTTTCCTGGTGCCGAGAGTAAGCACTTCCACCAAATAAGCCACACAATATCCTCTTGACCATCATCATCCCTAATAATGCCTCATGAATAAAAGTCTACGTCGTGTTATGTTGATTTATATATATATATATAGACAAAAAAGAAAAAACAAAATAAAAAGAAAAAAGAGTTCAAGTTTGGAGTTTTATCTTCATGTCATTTTTTGTGTCAATGTTTTTGAGGCATCAACAAAAACATCCATTGCGATCCACCAAATATGACTCATACCTACTTTTCAGTATTTCTGATCACCCGAATACTGGCTGAGGTCCTCTAACTTAGTTGTAGGGTTATTAGGACTTTAATTGAAGTGTGAATGCCATGTGAGGCCACCAAATATTGAATACATTTACAAAATCTGGAAAGATATGTGATCTCAGAAAAGAAAAAAGAAAAAGAAAAGAGAGAGTGAGTGAGTGCAAGGAAACGCAAAGAGAGCATAGTTTTTAGCCTATCTCTGAGTTGACTTGTTTAATAGTCTAGAGATTTAAAGTTTGCAGTACTAGACTTTATGTAGCATCAAATGAGTGTGAGCCACCAAATATAAATCCATTCAACTCAGTATCTCTTACCTAAGCCAAAAAGCTGGGGTCAAATTATAGGTCATTTGCTGCTTTATCATCGAGGGAAATAGTTGCCTATTCCGATAAAATTATATCAAGGGTGAAGTACAAACTTCAAATGTGAGTTGGCTTTTCACTTGGATCTGTTACGTAGGCTACTATCACTTCACATTTCTCTGGATCTCTAAATTTTTGGAATAAGGAAAGGAGAAATCTCTTGGTTACTTCCATTGTTTTTCACTTTTGCTCGGGACTAGCAAAACTTAGGCATGGGGCATTTGATAAGTTCACTTTTGTGAACCATTATTTGGCCTAAGTACTCTTTAATTAGTTGATCATAATTGTTAAGTAGGGGTTAAATGGCAATTCACCTTAGTCTACATATAATTTTATGCATTAATTTTACATTTAATAACATCTGATATGGTCTATTTGTTGAATGTAGGCTAGGTGCAAGGGTTAGACGTCCATTTTGCTTATATAAGATGTCTGGAGCTCAGATCAGACGTCTGGAAACTACCAACGTAGACCTCCTGAAGTCTTCATTTTTAAGACATCTAATATTTTTATTGGACGTCTGACGGATAGAACCTATCCTTCTATTCCAACCACTCGCTATCTTTGAGAGTGGTTGGAGAATTTGGCCGCAGAAAAAAAACAGAGATTTCAAAAGGAGAGCAGGCCATCCTGAGGAGGGAATAATCTTCTCCCCTGAGCAGGGATCCGTTCATCTTCCATCTTCCCTCCTCTTCCACCATGCAACAGGTGTACACTGTGGATCAGAAGGGCTTGCACTATGAATCCAGCGAACACCATAGACCACCGTGTGCTCCAACCTCTCCCTCATCTCCGCTCATGCATGCAGTGACAGTGCGTGCATGCCACCACCCCTCACCGTGAGAGAACTATTGCCTCTACTTTCCCTTCTCTTCTTCTTCTTTGATTTCCTATTCACCTTCTTCTTCCTCCAAAGAACCCACCACCATCCACTACCACCTATCCTCTCCTCACCACCAGCAATCCCACCATCGCCATCAACACCACCACAAACACGTCCAAACCCGCCAACACCAACTCCACGCAGACCCTCTCTCCTCACCGCCACCCACGTCCACCTATCATCTTCCCATTCTTCTTCTTCTTCCTCCTTATCTTCTCTTCTTCGCCTCCCCTGTTTTCCACAAAAGAACCCAAAGTACATCGCACGCATCCACTTCATCAAGCCTCCTCCAACCGCCAACCTCAGCCCCAAGCTTACTCCAGCGATCTCGAGCACCGCCGAGCATCTCGCCAATCATAGAGGCCATGAACGACAATGCACGGGCACGCATGCAGCACCACCACCTCGACGTCACCGGTGTCCTCCTCTGTCCGGCCCCCACCGGCCACCTCCGGTCGTGCCTTCTACGCCACTGCATTGCCCTTGTCTCAATCAATCTCCACCGAGCTCCAATCGACCGACGAGCATCCTCCTTGTGTGCAAAGAGGAGAGAGGCAAAAACCTCTATTTCACTTCTAAATAGTAATTATAGAGAATAACATTGCAAGCTTTCCTATCCATTTATTTACCAAATTAATATATTAAGGTGAATTTGCATGCATATCTCTCTATTCTTGATAAATTGCTTCTGCTTGAGTATCTCATGAATTAGATAAGAGTATGTCACATTGATTATCGTGAACAAGGAATGTTTTATTGGAAATTAGTATTTATGTTGATTACCATTACCAAGATCATTATTTAATAGAATATCATATTATGGTAACTTTGCATATAGACACCTGCATTCCTGAGTAATTGTTTAAAATGAGCATTTATATGGGAATATGAGTTGCACTAAGTAATGTGCACACCCGTTGAAATTCCTGAATAATTGAGGCACCACTCACTAGTATAATAGGCTGATTCCTTCCTGTGGAGATGACCTAACTATTTTCGTGGTTACATTTTGAGTGATAAATATTTTTGAAAAGTGATTTTCTACCACGTAATGAAATACAATGATGCGACATTTTATGTTAAAATTGTTATAAAAAATGAAGATCGCTCTTTCAAAAGCCAAGATTCGATCTCAAGTGGCTCGATAACGGGGATGCAACCTCGATAAAAACTTGGCGGGTTGCCAAATCGCCTGAGTCTCCCCCTATGTAATTGTCACAACAAAGTGCCTCATAGATCTCCAACTCCTTAAACAATGTCTCCATCTTCTCATAACATTTTATCAAGGAGAGATCGCCTTGACTAGTTGTCCAAATGTAAGTATAAAGGTTTGTAATACATGCATTGCTTGAGGTTCGAGCATACCCTTTCTCGAGGGCCATCCAGATCTCATATATGCTCCTTTTGTAGGGCATGTTTGAGGCAATAGACGAGTCCATCGAGTTCATGAGCCAATTCATGACCATATAGTTCTCCTTCTCATATTTATTCTTTTTGTCATCCTTCATTTCCTGTGGCTCCTCCAAGAGAACGTTAAGTTTCTCTTCGCCCCCAATAGATATTTTGAAGGCACAAGCTCACAAAATATAGTTGGATGCCCCAAAGAGCTTGATGGTTGTCCCAGAGACAACTGCCTTGCTCTCTCTTGGTCCAAGCATGCGTTCGTTGACCGTTGTCGATGCTTCCGTCATCTTCACTAGTTCTTTTTCACATAAGGTGTCGGATCTTTTGAAGAAGACTTTTTCTGAAAACGAGAATCACCAACACGTGGTCTTAGAAACCACACACATAATGAGCTTAGAATGGTGGCTCTGATACCATGTCAAGAATCAGTGCAAACCAGAGTGTGGAGGCTCCTTGTGCTTGGGAAAAATAGTCCCACGTGGGGGCTATGCCCACATGGAGATCAACCTTATGGTCGGCAACCCTCTTGGTGGTTGGTGTAGGTGGCCAGCTATCCTCGATGGTGGCCGGCTATCTTGTGGAGAAGAAAGAGTGGGAGAGGAGTTTCTTAGAATAGGAAATATTATTAGGACTCAAGAGATTACAAAGAGGGAAGGATCTTTTTTATAGAGAGTATAAAGATCTTATCCCATAAGGAAAGATCTTATCTCTCGAATTAAATTAAATCACAAACTCTTTTCCTAAAACACATTTACTAAAAATAGAATACTTGGCTCCTAAGCAAAAGACTCCAAACTTGGGTTCTAGAAGCCATGACCGTCGATCCTGTTGGGATCTCTAGAGGCAACCACATGGACTGCTCACGTGGTTTATTCCAACATTCCAACAAAATTCAATCAAGAATAACAAATACAATGGAAGTATATTTAATAAAAAATTAATACTACATTTTAATTAGGTATTTAGAAAAATTTAGGTTTATTTTTATGCAAATAAAAATGTTTAATTTGATCCATTTAATAAAAAGGAAAAAATAAACCAAAAAGAGGAGGTAGAAATATTTTGTTCAGATCATTGCGAATATTAGAGCTAGTAAAAAGAAATGAGTGTGTAGAACACAAATAATAACCTGGACAGAAAAGGAGTTGGATTCTTCAGGCAGTTTTCCATCTTAAAGTTTTGCCTAGTTACCATATGAACTGGTATGCAGGAATGATTCATTTCGAATTAGTGGAACAAAAACAATTGTAGATTTTCCAATGACCAAAAACAATCACAGTCAAAAGAAATTCACGAAATAGATATGGCCATTGCAAAATGGGAATCCAGGACATGCTCAAGTTGTATTTGCTAATGACTGAAAGGAAGAAATCACTGCCATGTAACTGAAAGGAAAATACAGAATGGGATCAAAGACAATAGCACGCTACAAAGTAAATGGCGGAGCCAACTAGCCATGGCAGTGCTTGATTATCGAAGGCAACCTACACTATCAAGGGAGAAACTGATCCTTAGGCGAATAGTAGGAAGGTTGTCGTAACCGTTGAAATGATCCTCATGGCAAGGATTGTAATGGTAGGAGTTTGGGATAAGGGTTGCAAGGATTGAAGAATATCTGATGATAGGGGGCAGCTAATTGAGCCCTTTTGATGCCAAGTTGTATCATAGATTCACAGGGATAGATACCCTTTCAGGAAAAATAAGATTGATGGAAGAAAGAAGTTAATTTTCATCCATGGCGATTTTGAAGAGGATTGTATCTGCATATGTTAATGTGTATCTCTTTCAACAAGATTGAGTGTTTGTCTATGGTCACACCTTCCAAACCATGCTCTCGAGACATGGTGGATGTTCTACATATCACTACATGGCAATGGCATCTGCATCCATGTGAGATGGTATTGTTAAGCGCGCCGTAGTACCATCACTTACCTATCAATTACATGGGAAAATCACAGAAGACAACTGATTTGAATAACCCAATGAACCAGCAATTGTAGAAGTAGGATCTCTCAAAAGCAATAAGCACTTAAATAATTATGATTTACGCAAACCATTTTCCTTTTCATTTTGAAAAAAAGGTTTAGAAGAGGAAAATAATGAAGAGATCCAAATCAAACCTAAATAGACAATGACATAAAAAGTCTTCCAAAATCTATCAAGAAGGGTTTATCGATGATTTACAATAAGAAATAAAAAAAAGAAAAAAAAAGGGGAAAAAAAACTTGTGATTGGTGTGGAGCGAATAATCCATTTATGAGACAGGAAAAGGAAAGAGTTCTCTCATTTTCCTTCTTTTCTTTTCACCATTTGCTTGGGCACTTGGCTTGAGCTATAGACCTAGTAATCTTCTCACATAGATGCCTATCCTCCGATTGGTCTGTGAAAAAATAAACTCTTTGCTTCCTCTCTCCCAGCGTCCACTAGATAGCCCCAGATGCTGCAATTGGGGGCTTGGAGTGATGTACATTGCAAACTTTATAGACTTGCGCTTATCAACCATGATTTTGGGTCTTTATTCCAAACTACAAATTGTCTGGCTTCTCACTTTGATTACTGCATTTCTATAAGCAACCCTAGGCTGCTTCTTCCAAATGCAAATTTTTGGGTGCCTCATAAGCCAAGCTGATTGCATAGCAAAAGCATGGATCCTAAAATAATTAAATTAGACTAAATACGAAGCTTACATTGTAAATAGAGCATGCATTTCATGCATAACACACATCTGCATCTGCATCTTTGTACATTCTTATCCTATTTTCTTTATCTTTAAGGGCATGTAGCAACAATACTCATTTCATGTGTGTAGGCCTGCAATGACATAACTTGACTACAATGGAAATGCAAGAAGATACATGAAGATTGCATCAACCAATTCCAAAACAGATAAGAGTGAGATAGTAATAAGAAGATTCAGATAGAGGAAAGGAAAAGACAAACCCATACACATTCAACTTCACATTCACACTTTATGCATACACATATTTACTACACAATGCACACACCTACACACACATATGTACACATGAAATGCACATATCCCTAATTATTCCACACACACTCTCACTAATTTGCCCACCAAATCACCAACACAACCACTTCCTACCCATTAGAATCCCATTATAACCCTTCAACCTTCACCTAAACCCTCTTAGGACAAGAGTCCACTCAAAATCTGAAATGACCTCGTGGACTACTACGGAAATTCTAAACCTTTCGGGATGGTTTCTATAATTATTACGTGTCAAACGAACACCTAAGAGTCACTTTGTGATTTTCTAGACTCCAAGGGGTTTTATCGCAATTTCTGTGCATAATTTACATTGTCTAGTGGTTCTGGGGAGTTCCCCTAAACCCCGAGGGCTTTTGTGCAAATTTCTGTGCACCAGGAAACCCCATAGGTACCCCTGCATCTTTTGTTTCCTTTATTGAGGGGTTCAACGTAATTATTACTTCCTAACGTTTTATTTTAGGGACTACATGAAAAATAAAATCTTTGAGATAAAAATCCGTAAAATTTCCCAATCCCACAACCCAAAAACCTTACCCTTAACCCCATAAATACCCCTTCCCCCTCATTCTCAGTGCCATCCCCACACCACTCCTCATTTCTCCCTCGACCCCTGCACCCCCTTGGGTAGTGTCCCCCCCTCTGCCTATAGCAAAGAGAAAGGAGTGGTAGAGTGCCCCCTCCCTTTTCTCTTCTCTTTCGCACGCTTGTGCTTGGAGAGAATGTGGGTGAGAGTGAGCATGGAGTACGGAGCAGGGGCATGACCCTCAAGGTGATGCACTCAACATGAGGAAAGAGTGGTGTTTGTTGAAGTGAAATCAGGTTTAAAATAAATGCGTCGTAGTATAGCCAAAATCGCTTTGAAAACAAATGAATTTTGTTACTCGAAAAATATAAATCCGAGGTCAAACACATGGAGAAAATTGGGATTTAAAAACCAAGAATACAAGTTTCAAATTTATAATATGCAATGACTAATCAAAGTTATGAAGCAAGAAAAATGATATCAATGTATGTAGAAGCTCAAAATAAAAGATGGACGTCTGATGTAAAAATCAGACGTCTTAAGTGTTAAGTGTTTCTTTTGATTCTTCTTTCTTCTGTTCTATCTTCAGCTTCTTTCTTCTTCTCTCTTCTCTGGCCTTGGCTTCTTCTTTCTTTCTTCTTTCTCCTTCTTTGCTTCTGACTTCAGCCTTACCCTTCTCTTCAGCCAGGCCTTCTCTTCCTTAGCTACTTAGACTTCTACCCTTCTCCTTCTTCTTCCTTTGGCTTCTGCTACGGCTTCCTTTCCTTAGCTTCTTCTTTAGCCTTCTTCTTCTTCTCCTGCAGCTTCACCCTTAGCTTTTCTTCCTCTTTTGCCCTGAGAGCAAAACCTACCCCTTACCCTCCTTGCAAATTCTTCTCTTTTCTCTCTTAGGCTCGCTCTCCTAGAGCCTTCTCGGGTTAACGGGTCGGATCAGCACACTCGGGACCAAGCCCATTGGCGTGGGTGTTGGGCGAGGAGTGCGTAGGTAGTCAGGTCGGGAACTAGGTCCGCGGAGGTGTGGGTCGCGGACGAGGTGAGTGGGATGAGTGGGACCTCACCCCGTGTTAGGAGGCGATAAGCCCCTGGCACTTTTTCCACTTATAGCGCACCGCCTGCTCAAAAACTTCTGAGGTGGGACTAAATGTCCCACCTTCTTCTCTCACATGCCCGCAGCAGGTGTTCACGAATCGTAAAGGCTGCAGGGAGGCTTGGACTCCAATTGCTGGCTGGAATCGTGCACGAAGGAAATCTGCGCTGTCTGGGAACCTGATGCTTGAAGCCTGGAGCCTGGAATGAAGCTTGCAAGCTTCTTCGAGCTTACTCCAATGGTGTCAAAGCACCTGTACCTGTCTACAAGTAAACAGCCTCACGGCCTCGACAAATCACATAGAAAGCTTCACCGTGACACGGCAAAGGTGTCTCGGTGGTCGACGTGGCACGGGGCGGCCTGGGCATGTGTGCCTAGGTCGCTTTGTGGCTGTGAAGATGGGTGTGTTTGGGGGAAGTGTTGGGAGCGTGAGGCGGTGAATGGGAAGAGCGGTAATGATCAGTGAGATGCGGTGGAACTTTTGAGGTGGTTGACAAGGTGGATGGGTGCGTGGAATGGTGGATGCACCTCGCTGGTCGTCTGCCAGAGGTGGAGAAGATGGCGGTGGTGTGTGAGCGCCGGGGCGTGATAATAGAAAATAAATGAGGGAAAATAAAGAGCAGAGGGAGAGGACTTATTTGAGATGGAATAGACGAAGGGGGGAGTGGAGGAGGCGGACGACTCGTATGTGTCATCGCCGGAGACGAAGGCCCAGTGAGAGGAGGACGACGACGACGAGAGGAAGGCAGGCACGTGCGCAGGTGTGGCGCGACGCGGATGAAGGAGGCAAAGACAACTCTGCCATTGGTATTGTGGCAGAGCAATGAGAGGAGGAGATAGAAGTCGTTGGAGCTTGCTGGGATTTTTGGCTGGAGGGGAAGAGAGGAAGATTGGGGGTTTTCTCAGGCCAAATCAAGCTTGAGAGGAGTGGGAGGATCTGAGGACCTTTTTATAGCCTCTGGCAGAGGGCCTTATGCTTGGAAGGCAAGCTTCTAAGCACGGCAACCTCACCGAACTTGGAAGGTTGGAAAATACCCAAATCTCTCATGCATTCGCGTGAGAGATTGGGTGAAAATTAGAGCTCAAGATTGGGTTCGCATGAACGAGAATTCCTCAGAGAATCTCCCTTTCAAATTTGAGAGGGATTCTTTGAGGAATCAGGGAGATGTTTCCCTCGAATCCTCGCCGAAGTAGGATTCCTTCGCTGTAATGGCGGAGGGACCTAATTGCAAAGAATGAAGAGGAAGTTAGGGGGTATCTGCAAGAGTTTTCAGAAGTTAGGGGTATAAATGTAATTGGGCTGGACTGGTTTGCAAAGTAGGTCAAGGTAAATTCTCCATAGGTCCAAATTTTGGTACAAACCTAATTTAGACCCAAGGAATTCAATGGTGAAGTTGGATTTTAGGTTTGACCATGTTTGATTGGGCAATTTACATGAAAACCTAATTTAGGGCAAACATTTGATTGAGACCCCTATTTAGGTCAAAATAGGTTCTAAGGGCCAATTTAAAGGTTAGAAATGCTAGAGGATATTTTTACATAATTTGTAGAGGATTTAGGTGAATTTTATCTCGACTAGAACCTTGTTAAATTAAGTGGATTTGTTTTAGGGTTACTAGAAGTCATTTAATTCCTAGATTTCACATGAACCTTTTCTGTTTGAACCGTCCCACTTTTTATCTTGTTAAGACCATTTAACCTATGTTTAGACCCTGAGAAATCCCGTTGTTGTACTGCAATGGTAAAATTATAATTTTACCCCTTGTTTCTTCTTTTCTTTCAGAAGGTTTTTCCTTGAGTTAGGACCTCCAGTTGGTTATGTAGGAGCTTTTGTTCTCTTTTCTAGGTCAAAATAAGCTAGTTAGGACTCATGATGGTGTTCCCATCATACCCCCATTCCTATCTTTTGCTAGTCCCTTAGCAAAATTTTAAGGTTTTAACTTCTATTCTAGACCATGAGTTCCTTTCACATATTATGATGAGTGCATTTTCTTTTTCTTTTTTATTATGTTAGAATGTCGACAAGAGGCCTAGAGGTACTCAAGTACCAACCAAGATCCAGACCTGACCAGCTTTAGCCTCGATCCTCCGCGAAGGTCTTTAAGGCCTACAGAAACTATCCTAAGGTTTGTTGGACTCCGCGGTTAAAGCACCCATGCTTGACAAATATTTTAGCCTCGGTTCAGTTTGCAGTACATTTTTTTGTAAGAGAGAGATAGAGGATTTATTTGTTTGGAGAGTTTTCTCCCTCTTTTCTTTTTATTTCTAACTTCGGATTGGCTTCTCAACACAGTCTGTATCGGATTCCGTGTCCCCATCATCAATCCTCAAAAGGTCCTTGGCAATCGATGCTTCATGATAACACAGCCCATGGCAACCCCCAGAACCCTGGCTTTCGAGATTTTGAGATAATCCCGCCCATGGCGTTCTATAGCTAAATCCAGACCCTGGCAATCGACATTTTGTGATAATGCCGCCCATGGCATCTGAACCAGCTTGGTGCTTACGTGCCTCTGGTAGGATATGTAAATATCCTAGGAGACAAGCACCAAGGAGACGATATGTTATTACGCATCTTTGAGGGGAATTTCCCGCCTCTCCATGCCGGGAACTCATCCGAATCAACTTGTGTTGATTGGCTGCTCCTAATCTAGGCAACTTTTTTCAGAATATTTAAATGCTTTTGCATGATTTTGATAGTTTTGCGCACTGAACCAGATTGTGTGTGGATTGGGGTGCTTACGTTACTGAGTCTCGCAAACCAAAGGTCAGTTAACGAGGCCGAATACTCCCTAAGCCTTAGACCTAATACTTAAGCTTCACATTTTCCCCAACCTCTTGAGGATTATCCAGATCTTAGCGGATACTTGAATTTTTAAGCCTAAGAGTCTAGCCCAAGAAGCCTAAGATCAGCATTCCTACTAATCTCTTTTGTGTCTCATTAGCACTTTTTCCTTCATTTTTCTTTTCCTTGATGTGGTCTAGAACTTCGGTTAATCCCTTAATCTCTTACTAATGACTATCTCTTTTTTCTTTTTCATTTTGTGCTCCTTTTTGACATTTTGCTCTTTTCCTCCTCATTTTCTCCTCGTAATTTGTATGGCCTCAAAATTTTCTCTCCCCTCACTTTTTTGTTCTTTTTCAAGATTTTTTTTCTTTTTTTTGGTTTTTTCTGTGATATGTGATTTTTTGTTGAAACATTTTCTTGTGAGATGAGTTTTTATGATGTTTTGCACTTTCATACCCCCCCATGCCTACAATTTGCAATGTCCCCATTGTAAATTAGGTGGGTTCGAATTCAGCTTAGTTCATTCATTAGGATAGGTTTTGGGTGGGCGAATGGGTCGACGTGACTGTTGCGAACGATTTCTAGTCTCGGGTATGGGTACCTGAGGTGGAGTCGGCTGTTCTAATGGATGAACCCTAAAGTGCAATATGAATTCAGCATAGGAATGTCAAGAAAGGTTTTGGGTTTTTCAAGAATGATGGGTTGCCTCCTGTTAAGCGCTGAGTTTTATGCCATCGGCTAGGCGTAATGAGCTTAGGGAGAATGGAGGGTAAAGGATATCTCAGCCAAATTTGTATTGGTCAAGTCAATGAACGGTTTGAGTCTCTGACCGTTCATGACAAAAGGTTTAGAATCGTGACTGAGTGGGCTGATCTCAATGGCTCCATTTCCAAAGATTCGTTGGACTAGGTAGGGTCCGATCCATTTTGATCGTAATTTTCCTGGGAACAGTTTAAGTTTGGCTTCGAAGAGTAGGACCTTTTGACCAGGATGGAAGATCTTTCTAGATATGTGCTTATCGTGAAAGGCCTTAACCCGCTCTTTGTAAATTTGCAAGTTCTCATACGCGTCGTGGCGTAATTCATCGATCTCGCTCATTTGAAGCTTTCTATGGGTTCCAGCCTTAGAAAGATCTAGGTTGCAGTTCTGTACTATCCAATAGGCTTTATGCTCCAATTCGACAGTGAGGTGACATGCCTTCCCGTACACCAATCTGAAGGGAGACATACCTAATTGGGTTTTGTGGGTTGTCCTATAAGCCCACAAAGCTTCTGGAAGCCGGGATGACCAGTCCTTCCTATCAGGTCGAACAGTAACCTAGAGGATTTTCTTGATCTCCCGGTTTGATAGCTCAGATAGACCATTAGTTTGGGGGTGGTAAGGAGTAGAGATTCGGTGCTACACCTCGTATTTGGTCATCAGTGACCTAAACTGAGCGTTTGTGAAATGGGTCCCTCTGTCGAAAATTATAGCACGTGGAATCCCGAACCGCGAGAAGATGTTCTGATGAATGAATTTGATAACAACTTTATGATCGTTTGTTTGGGTCAGAATGGCTTCAATCCATTTGGACACATAGTCAACAGCGAGTAAAATGTACTCGAAGCCGTCCGAGATAGGGAAGGGTCCCATGAAATCAATCCCCCAAATGTCTAAACTTTTGCATACCAAAATCGGCTGTAAAGGCATCATGTCACAATGGCTTATGTTGCCCAAGGTCTGGCAATGGGTACATGCCTTACAGTGATTGTATGCGTCTTTGAAAATTGTGGGCCAATAGAAGCCACACTGGAGGACTTTCGCTGTGGTTCTATGACCTGAAAAATGTCCACCGCATGCTTGGTCATGGCAGAAAGATAGTATGTCTTGAATTTCTGCTTCCGTGACACATCGTCGAATTATTTGATCAGCATCGATGCGGAAAAGATACGTGTCTTCCCAGAAGTAGTACTTGGCATCGGAAAGCAATTTGTCCTTCTTGGCCTTCGGCCAATCGGACGGGATCTGATGTGATGCTAGGTAGTTTACTATATCAGCAAATCATGGAAGCCCTGTATTGATAGTTAGAAGGTGCTCATCAGGAAAATGTTCCGTGATGGGTCCGGAAGGGTCGATGATCTTAGAAGGAAGGTGGGATAAGTGATTAGCTACCATGTTCTGTTTTCCCACTTTGTCACGAATCTCGAGGTCAAATTCTTGCAACAGCAAGATCTAGCGGATTAATCAAGGTTTCGCATCCTTCGCAAGGAGATGCCTCACAGCTATGTGATCCGAGTAGATGATAACACGGGAACCCAGGAGATAGGATCTGAATTTTTCCAGGGCAAATACTATGGCTAGCAGCTCTTTCTCAGTAACTGTGTAGTTACACTGAGCCTTGTTAAGTGTTTTGCTAGCGTAGTAGATGACCATGGGTTTCCCGTCAATTTTATGCCCCAGTACTGCTCCTACAGTGAAATCAGATGCATCGCACATGATCTCAAAGGGTTGAGACCAATCAGGGGGCTGTAGGATCGGGGCTTGGGTAACTCGGTCACGGAGGATTTTAAATGCTTGAGTGTATTGATGAGTCCATCTTAATGGACTATTATTACACCTAAGTACTTCAATTCTAACATAGTATGTTTGTTAATAATCACATTAGGTCATTAAATAAGTGCATGCATCATTACTTGAGTTTTTATCTATTTTATAACTTAGTATGTAATTATTTTATGTTTTGTGGTTGCAGGAATGATGGTGGAAAAGAACAAGGAGAGGGGGGGATAAATTTCCCCCAACAAACCGACGCCTCAACACCGCCCTCATCTTCCGGTCAGCCTCAACACCTCCCTCAACAAATGAAAATGGTGCTGGCCATATTTAGAAAAGGATTTTGAAAATCCCTTGGGAGGCGGAGAGAGGGGATATAGAGGGGAGGCAGAGGGGATTGGGAGGACCCAACCGTGCAACTAGCGTGCACTGTGCACACCATCACCGCACCCCCTCTAGCACCCTTGCGTGCCACCTTCCACCGCCATCACGCTACTGCACCAAGCATCGTCCACCACGCCCTGCAACCACATGCCCACAGGCGCTCACAACACTAACCATCTCCTGCAGGCGCTACACAGCAGGCAGCAGCAAGCCATGCCATCACCCTCATCCACCCTGCACCACGCCCTGCAAGTGCAAGCCCGCCCGCAGGCTAGCACTCGCTCACAGGTGTTGCATCCACCACGCCCTTCCAGCCTGCAGGCACCCCACCCCATCCTGCCCTCACTACGCCACAACACCAAGCCTTCCACCACCCACACTCGCGCCCTCTGTAGGCTCAACCCTCTCCACTGCAAGCCCACCCTGCACCACACAGCCGCAGGCGCACCCCCACAGACGCGCCCCCTCCATCGCCATCACCGCTACTGCCAAGCGTTCGTAGGCGCTCACCGCCCTTGCGCGCCCTCCATCGCCTGCAGGCTTGTACTTGCGCCCTCTGCAGGCGCGCACCTGCGCCCACACCAACACCATCGCCCCACCAGACCTGCGCCCTCACCTGTGCCTTTACCTGTCCTCTAGTGCTACTTCACCTTCCACCACACCCTGCAAGCCTCGCCGCAGGCGCTACACAACAGGCAGCAGACACCCGCGCCCACAGGCGCCGCACCGCAGCCACCCGCAGGTGATTGTAGAAGCCACAGCGCTCTCGCGCACCCTCACCAGAACCCTTACGTGCCCTCCTCCAGCACCCTTGCGCACGTGTGCGGCAGCAGCAGCTGCGACAGCCCCCTGCAACAAGCTCAGTCGGCGTCAAGCTCTTCGGCTGATTGCCACACGCCACCTCCGGCCGTGCTTCCCCCGCCATCTCGATCACCTCTCTCCCGCGCACCGCTGGCGGGCCTTAGACGGCCGGCCACCAAGCTTTCACGCACGTGAGGAGAGAGGAATTTTCCTCTATTTTTGGTGCAATTAAAAATTACCATTTGTGCCATTTCCAAAAAGTCTATTGCATTATTTAGTGGATTAATATATTTGAGTGAAATTGCATGCATGCCCTTACATGTTATAGTATTTCTTTCATGCAATTAACTTTTAAATGGTGGAGTGATAAATGCATAAGATCTCATCCATACACTCACATGACCTAAAAGAGAAAGCCCCATGTTTTGAAATACAACTATGTTACATGCCATTACAAGTTATTTCATCAAAGGAAAATTACATCCATATCCTTGCATTTCTAAATAATTACGTCTTCCTTCTTTTCGCCTTATTTCGCATCAGATTTGAACACGGATTGCGCACGTGATTGAATAAGTACAAAGGAAAAAAATATTTTGTGAATTTATTAATCTGTTCCTCCCTGTGGATACGACATCCTTTTTATGGTTTAAATTCATATCTATGTTAATCTTTGATTGAGAGATTTCCACCACATTAATTACAACGACATATCCTTCTATTGCTATTATAAATAAGCGAAACTCTCTCCGTTATGTATTCCTTGAAGATTTTGAAAGGTACATCCTTAGAGAGAAGAGTGGTCAGGGGGCGCACGATTTTCGAGAAATCAGGAATAAATTGACAGTAAAAATCGACGTGCCCCAGAAAAGATCGGATGCCCTTGATAGAGCTAGGCATACGGAGTTTGGAAATCAAGTTCACCTTGGCTCGATCGACTTGGATGCCTTTCTCTAAAATAAGATGTCCCAGGACAATTCCTTTAGGCACCATGAAATGGCTCTTTTCCCAGGAAAGAACCAGATTCACGTCAATGCACCGCCTGAGGATTTGGACCAAGTGCAGGAGACAATCTTCAAATGATGCTCCAAAAATTGAAAAGTCATCCTTGAAGACTTCCAGATAATCACCTACCACATCTGAGAATATGGCAAGCATGCACCATTGAAAAGTCGTGGATGCATTGCAGAGACCGAATGGCATCCTTTGAAATGTGTACGTTCTGAAGGGGCAGGTGAAAGTGGTCTTCTCTTGGTCCTCAGGATGGATTGTCACCTAGTTATAACCAGAGTACTCATCCAAAAAGCAGAAGAATCTATTTCCCACTAGTTTCTCGAGGATCTGATCAATAAACGGTAGTGGGAAATGATCCTTCTTCATGGAGGAATTGATCTTCTTAATCAATGCAGACTCTCCACGAGTTAGCCACACGAGTCGGTATTACTTCTCCGATTTCAGTAGTGATGATGGTGAGTCATGCCTTCTTAGGCATAACCTGGATTGGACTCACCCACCGATTGTTGGAGATCTGGTAGATGATCCTTGCATCTAACCACTTAATGATCTTCTTTTTCATGACCTCCTGCAGATTAGGATTCAAATGTCTTTGCATTTCCCGCGAAGGTCATGTGCCCTCTTCGGTGTAGATACGATGTGTGCATTAAGAGGGGCTGATACCAGTCAAATCATCGAGAGTCCATCCAATGGCTCGACAATGTTGCTGGAGAACAGTAATCAGACGTGATTCCTGGTCAGGTGTGAGTCTGGAGTTTATAATCATAGGAACCATCTGATTGGAACCCAAAAAGACGTATTTTAGATGGTCGGGAAGAGTCTTGAGTTCCAGAACGGGGTTATCAGCAGCAGCAGGCAGTTCAGGGTGTGTGTCAGGAGCAAGGGAAGGAGTTATGGGTGTATCTAGATCAGGGTCAGACTCCTCTGTTTGTGGGTTTTGATCTTCTTGTGGTTGATCGGGAATAATCAGGTTGTCTTCGATATATGGTTCATCAACCACGGCCTTGATATCACATATTTGTTCTATAACACCGCAATTAATCCCTTGTTGGGCCTCAAAGATGTCAATTTTCAATGTTTGGTTCCCGAATTTCAGTTTTATTTGGCCCTCCTCACAATTTATATTGGCCCTAGCAGTGGCCAGAAAAGGTCTCCCTAGTATAATCGATGTATCCCTTGGGTTTTCAGGTGCATCCATATCCAAGACTATAAAATCCATCGGGAAATAGAAATCCCGTACCCTAATGATGACATCCTCGAGTACTCCTTTAGGTGACTTAATGGATCGATCAGCTAACTGCAACGTCACCTCTGTCGGTTTAAGCTTAGATTCTTCAAGGTGGTCAGGGGGGGATGTAGGTATTAGGTTTATGGAGGCACCTAGATCTAATAAGGCTCTTTCGAATTGGGTATCACCAATAGTACATGAAATCAGGGGAGTACCTGGGTCTTTAGCCTTAAATAGGAGTTTACTCAAGATTACAGAGCTGGCTTGCTCTGACAGTACGATCGGACTCCCACCTTTGGTTCGCGGCTTACGCTTGGGTGTACACACATCCTTCAGAAATCGTGCGTAAGCCGATACATGGCGGATTGCATCCATCAAGGGGATGTTGATATGGACCTATTCAAAGGGCTTGACTAGATCCTCCTCAGGAGCCATGGGTTTGCTTATCCTCTTTCCCTTGGTCAAGGCCTTAGGAAATGGAACCTTGGTTGGTTACTCTAGAATAGGTCCAGGTTCTTGATCTGGGATAGGGGTGTCCTAGATAACTATCCTAGGGCCAGGCTTAGAGTGGCTTGGATAAGGTGGGTCTTGAGTTGCTTTACCACTACGGGTTGTTACGAAGTTCAGTCCTACCTGGTTTTGGTTTGGGGTTGGTAAAATAGGTGGTTGCTGTTGAAATCCCGCATAAGATGTCGAAGCTTCCATCCCGTCAAGTGATGGAACAGAAGGGGCCTGATAAATCATGTGGGCGTGGCCTGGATTTGGGTTTATGATGCGCCTCTAGGTCGGCATGTTATTTGGATTCGACAGAGGTTGCGAAGGAAGTGTGACAGGTTGGAGGGAATTCACCATCTCAGCCAATAGCTTGCGAACCTCTGTGATCTCATCCTTGTGCTATTTTTGTATTGCTGCATTTATCTTCTGAATGTTAGCCAGAGTCTGAAGGATGAGGGTCATTTGATCTGCTTGGTTTGGCCCAAATTGATAGGTGGGGTTGGGCCGAGGTTGAGGCTACTGATATGGATGAGGAGCTTGTGGACAAGGTTAATAAGGTGGTCTTTGATTCTGAGTATTTCCTGCCCACAGGAAGTTGGGATGATTCCACCATCTAGGGTTATAGGTATTGCAGAATGGGTCATTCTTGATGGCGTTGAGGTCCTTGCAGGTCTGAGGAACATCAGGAAATTCAGAGTACGAGGGTTCAGAGTTCCCTCAACTAGAGTAGATCGGATCGGAGTTTCCTCCGATCTTGGAGTTAGATGGGGTTGGATAGAAGTTCATCCCCTAAGAAGATCGGTGATAGATGTTCTGCACAGTTTTCCTCACAAGAGGTGGTTGTGCAAACAGGTTTTGTGCAAAGGTGGCTCGCTGCAGATGTTGAGTCAGCTTGTCCACCTTCTTCTCTATGATAGAGACCTTGTCCAACCGATTGGCCATCAGTTCCAAGTCGTCGGATGCGAACAGGCCTTACGTCTCATGTGCTCCCCTAGGATTCGTCGATGCGCGGGCATTCGCCCGGTCGAATAAGCCCATGGAGTCATTATTGATGGAGTTCTCGCACATTCTCGAGAATCTCCCACACAGTGTCCTCGTGTTGACCCATGATATTTCCTCCACAGGTTGCGTTGACGAATAATCGAATGTCTTCACGAAGTCGCTGGTAAAAAGACTGGACTTGTTCCCATTTAGGAACTCCGTGATGGGGGCACTTCTGCATGAGATCCAAGAATCAGTCCCATGCCTCATGAAGAGGTTCTCCAGATTGTTGAGTGAAGTGAGTGATCTGGTGGCGTAAGGCATTCGTCCGACCAACGAGGAAGAACTTTTTCAAAAATTCAGACTGGAGTTCAACCCCCGTGTTGATCGGACGCATCTGAATCTGGTACCAATGAGCTTCCTTGTCCATGAGGGAGAAGGAAAACATCTTCATAAGCAGAATATCCCGGTTGTGTAATCTGACTAGAAGGTTTGGGCCAGATGTTTGAGTTGTTTGATGTGCTGGAAGGGATCCTTGGAGTTAAGCCCATGGAATTTTGGGATAGCATGAATCATGTTGGGCTTGAGTTCAGAATCAGGACCTCCAGCCAGGATTTGGACTCGAGGCTCGATCGCCACCGCAGCGGAATTATAGTGATCTCCATCATAGGACGCTGCGGTAGGTTTACAAAGTTCTGGAATAGATCATTTAAGCGCTGGAGTTGGTGTTTAAGGTTGTTCTCTTCTTCAATTCGTTGTGAAATGATGGAAGAAGGCGAACTTGGTTCTGATGAATTAGAGGAGAGGTCTATGTGGTGGGGTTGCTGCACAAACACAGACATCGAGGCTTGGCCTCAGCGGGAGTGGATTTCTAAAGGAGGTCTTAAGGATGGTCTCAAGGACCTCCTACCAAACATGCACTAATAGATTAGAAGAGATTAGAATGTGCTAGATCCAATCGAGACACCCAAAAAATTTGGATGACTATAGAGGTTCGGGGCGGATGATACCCCTTAGTTAGAAAAGCCATCCACTTGAGAAATACCTGGGCAGCCAGAGAGGGAGAGTCTCGCAAAGACCCCTACACGATAGAGCATTCCCACGAGTTACAGGGTTTCCCCCACCCGACCTCTTTTGTCACTGAGATTCCAGGTAGACTAGAATGGGGACCTTGACCTCTTAAGTCTACCAGTTTTAATTAAGATCAAAGGTGCTTAGGGTTCCACTTGAACTTTAGATATTTTGAGTGCAAAAGTGGCCTAATTTCAAGGTTGGTTGACCCAAGGGGTCAACTTCACCTATTTGTCCTTTGAGAGCTTTTAGGTCCTTTCTTTTAGGATTCAAGTGAACTTAAGAGCTTGATTTTTAGGGTTTCTCTTGGATAAGTCTTTTCAATCAAGGCTTAGGCACACCTCTTTTTGGAAAATTTGATTCTTGCTTAGAAAAGATGTGTCTCTAAAAACCCTAGATCGGAATCCTTAAGTTGGCTCTAATTGATCCAATTTAGTTGCCACAAAGATGGTATCTAGGGCTCAATCAAAAAGGTGCTAGCCCTAGTTACCTTAAATGGATGCACAATTCAAAATGTGTTGAAATCAAAATCAGGCAACTTTGGTGGATTAACTAGATATGGAAAGTAGGTAGCCCTAAATTGATGGTTTCTTTATTTTTCCTTTTTAGAATTGAGGGGATTAAGAGAAAGGGCTAATGAGAAATTACCTGCCCTTGGTGTGTTTGTTGTGCGGCTGTCTTCTTTTGAATCTTCCTCCCCTGAACCAATCACAACAAAAGAAATAGATCAAGTTAGTATTGAATTAGAAGTTGTGATCAAGGTTTCTAAATTGCCTGTTGCTCCCCGGTAACGGTGCCAAAATGTTTTATCGAAAGCAAAATCGGGTTTAAAATAAATGCATCGTAGTATAGCCAAAATCGCTTTGAAAACAAATGAATTTTATTACTCGAAAAATATAAATCCGAGGTCGAACACAGGGAGAAAATTGAGATTTAAAAACCAAGAATACAACTTTCAAATTTATAATACGAAATGATTAATCAAAGTTATGAAGCAAGAAAAATGATATCAATGTATGTAGAAGCTCAAAATAAAAGATGGACGTCTGATGTAAAAAACAGACATCTTAAGTGCTAAGTGCTTCTTTTGATTCTTCTTTCTTCTTCTCTCTTCTCTGGCCTTGGCCTCTTCTTTCTTTCTTCTTTCTCCTTCTTTGTTTCTGACTTTAGCCTTGCCCTTCTCTTCAGCCGGGCCTTCTCTTCCTTAGCTGCTCAGACTTCCGCACTTCTCCTTCTTCTTCCTTTGGCTTCTGCTGCGCCTTCCTTTCCTCAGCTTCTTCTTCAGCCTTCTTCTTCTTCTCCTGTGGCTTCACCCTTAGCTTTTCTTCCTCTTTTTCCCTGAGAGAAAAACCTACCCCTACCCTCCCCGTGAATTCTCTTCTCTTTTCTCTCTTAGGCTCGCTCTCCCAGAGCCTTCTCGAGTTAACAGGTCGGATCAGCACACTCGGGACCAAGCCCACCGGCGTGGGTGGTGGGCGAGGGGTGCGTGGGTAGTCGAGTTGGGAACTAGGTCCACGGAGGTGTGGGTCACGGACGAGGCGAGTGGGATGAGTGAGACCTCACCCAGTGTCAGGAGGCGATAAGCCCCTGGCACTTTTTCCACTTATAGTGCACCGCCCGCTCGAAAACTTCCGAGGTGGGACTAAATTGTCCCACCTTCTTCTTGCGCGCGCCCGCAGCAGGTGTTCATGAATCGTAGAGGCTGCAGGGAGGCTTAGACTCCAATTGTTGGCTGGAATCGTGCACGAAGGAAATCCTCACTGTCTGGGAACCTAACGCCTGAAGCCTGGAGCCTGGAATGAAGCTTGCAAGCTTCTTCGAGCTTGCTCCAATGGTGTCGAAGCACTTGTACCTGTCTACAAGAAAACGACCTCACGGTCTCATCAAATCACATGGAAAGCTTCGTCATGACACAGCAAAGGTGTCTCGGTGGTCGGCGTGGTGCGGGGCGGCCTGGGCGTGCGTGCCTAGGTCGCTTTGTGGCTGTGAAGATGGGTGTGTTCGGGGGAAGTGCTGAGAGTGTGAGGTGGTGAATGGGAAGAGGGGTAATGATCGGTGAGACATGACAGAGCTTTTGAGGTGGCTGGCGAGGTGGATGGGTGCGTGGAATGGTGGATGCACCTCGCCGGTGGTCCGTTGGAGGTAGAGAAGATGGCGGTGGTGTGTGAGCATCGAGGCGTGATAACAGAAAATAAATGAGGGAAAATAAAGAGCAGAGGGAGTGGAATTATCTGAGATGGAATAGACGAAGGGGGAGTGGAGGCGGACGACTCGTATGTGCCGTTTCCAGAGATGAAGGCCCAGTGAGAGGAGGACGGCGACGACGAGAGGGAGGCAGGCACGTGCACAGGTGTGTCACGACGTAGACGAAGGAGGCAAAGACAACTCTGCCACTGGTATTGTGCCAGAGCGACGAGAGGAGGAGATAGAAGTCGCTGGAGCTTGCTGGAATTTTTGGCCAGAGGGGAAGAGAGGAAGATTGGGGGTTTTCTCAGGCCAAATCAAGGTTGAGAGTAGCGGGAGGATCTGAGGACTTTTTTATAGCCTCTGGCAGAGGGCCTTGGGCTTGGAAGGCAAGCTTCCAAGCACGGCAACCTTGCCGGACTTGGAAGGTTTGAAAAGACCCAAATCTCTCATGCGTTCGCATGAGAGATTGGGTGGAAATTGGAGCTCAAGATTGGGTTCACATAAACGGGAATTCCTCAGAGAATCTCCCTTTCAAATTTGAGAGGGATTATCTGAGGAATTAGGGAGATGTTTCCCTTGAATCCTCACTAGAGTAGGATTCCTCCACTATAATGGTGGAGGGACCTAAGTGCAAAGAATGATTAGGAAGCTAGGGGGTATCTGTAAGAGTTTTCAAAAGTTAGGGCTATAAATGTAATTTGGTTGGATTGATTTGCAAAGTAGGTCAAGGTAAATTTCCTTTAGGTCCAAATTTTGCTAAAAACCTAATTCAGACCCAAGGAATCAAATGGTGAAGTTGGATTTTAGGTTTGACCATGTTTGCCTGGGTAATTTACATAAAAACCCAATTTAGGGCAAACATTTGACTGAGACCCCTATTTAGGTCAAAATAGGTTCTAAGGGCCAATTTAGAGGTTTGAAACCATAGAGAATATTTTTCCATGATTTGTAGAGGGTTTAGGTAAATTTTATCTCAACCATAACCTTGCTAAATTAAGTGGGTTTCTTTTAGGGTTACCAAAAGTCATTTAATTCCTAGATTTCACATGAACCCTTTTCTGTTTGAACCATCCCACTTTTTATCTTGTTAAGATCATTTGACCTATGTTTAGCCCCTGATAAATTTCGTTGTTGTACTGCAATGGTAAAATTACAGTTTTACCCCTTGTTTCTTACGTTTCTTTCAGAAGGTTTTTCCTTGAGTTAGGACCTCTAGTTGGTTATGTAGGAGCTTTTGTTCTCTTTTCTAGGTCAAAATGAGCTAGTTAGGGCTCATGATGGTGTTCCCATCAAGTGGGATTTGGTACCTTCAATTTGACCATCAGAACCCGTCTTGACCCAAAATAGAGCCTCAGACTAATATTTGCCCTAATTTGGGTTTTTGCATAAATTACCCAATCAAACAAGTCAAAACCTAAATCTAACTTCACCATTGAATTCCTTGAGTCCAAATTAGGTTTGTACCAAAATTTGGACCTAATCTAAGATCATCTTTACCTAGTTTGCAATTTGGTTCTGTTTGACTCTTTTATTTCACACACATGCCCCTAACTTTTGAAATTCTTACAAATAGCCCCCCAACTTTGTCATATTCTTCAAAAATAGCTCCCCACCACACCAAAATCCTATTCCTACAACTCCGGCGACCTTCAAATGGGAAGATCTCCCTGATTTCTCACTCAATCCCTTCCAAAATTGGAAGGGAGATTCCTTAAGGAGTCCTCTTAACATTGAATCTGTCCATGTGCCCTAAAACTTTCCCAATCTCTCATGTGAACGCATGAGAGATTTGGGTATCTTTAAACTTCCTACTCCGGCAACATTTCCTAGCTTGGAAGCTTGGCTTCTAAGCACAAATTGACCTCCTAAGCCCTATAAAAGCAAGCCCAGATTGGGTCGAACTTCCCCAGCAAGGTTTAAGGCCAAAAACCCTCTTCGTCCTCTCCCACAGCTAGCTTCGACCTAAGCTCTGACTATCCTCTTCGTCCCCTTCATTCGTGGCCCCAGTCGTTGAATTAAAGGCACAGCTATCCTCTCCTCCTTCCTCCACCTCTCGCCGGCCAAAACGAAGGTGTCCAGATCCCTTCTTCGCCACCGTCTCTCCCTTAGGAGTTTCATCTTCCATGGCACCAGCCAATCAAAGCTGGTGTCCTGCTTCTCATCCCTAATACTAGGTCCTTTAACTCCCTTTTCCCTTCTACTTCCTCTTCCTCTCTTCTATCATTCAATTCGACCGCCGATACTGCCGTTCACCCTCATCTTCTCCATCTCCGACGACCACTCCAGTGAGGGTTCCTGCTCGCTACACACGACCATCCCCCTTGCCAATTAGTCTACAAGCTCTGCCGTCTCCACAGCACAAAAACCCTAACATCTCCCCTCCTATTACTCATCCTAACACCCCGATGACCGACCCATTGTCGCACCACCATCTTCGACCTCCGCATACCACCATACGCCCTCTCACGACATGTCACTGCCACCCACACATTCGCCGTGGTTCGGCGAAGGTCCTAAAGTATTTTAACTTGGCCGCAAGGCCGTATTCCTGTCTGCAGGTGTCTTCATCGAAGCTCCGCCACCTCTGCCATTGTTGCCTTCGTTCTTCGAGCTCCAGGTGTCACGAGCCCCAGGCAACATCCCCAGGCTATGCGGAAAACTTCCAAGCACACGCCTAGGTGGTCAATTGGGCACCACACCACCCGCTTCAGCTTCAATTGAGGAGACCTCCACCTGCTGCTGTGCGAAGAAGACCTCGGAAGCGGGCGGCCACAAAGAGGCGCATAAATTGATTTTATGCCTCTAGCTTATCGCCTCAAGTAACACACAGGGGGTGAGGTCCCCACGCCCTCACGTAACTCGTCCGCAATACTTCCCCCACGGACCTGGTGCACCTGACTACCCACCTAAGACCTGTCCACTCCTCGGTCACTACACCATGCTAGTGACATTGGACCTGGGTGTGCGCCTACCCGATAACTCGACTACCTTGACTAGCCTTGGGAGGGCGAAACCTAAGAGGAGAGAAAGAGAGAGAGAGCGTAGGGTAGGGGAGGGTTTTGCTTTGTTGGGTAATGGCTAACACTTAGTCATTTGAGAAGTTATTCCCCCTGTGCGTGAGAAGAAGAGAAAACTGAAGAAGAAACCAAAGAAAGGAAGAAGGGAAAAGTGGCTGAAGACAGAAGGAAAAGAAGAAGGCTCGTGCAGAAGAGAAAGGGAAGAAATCAAAGGAAGGAAGAAGAAGAAGAATAGATAAAGAAAAAGAAAGGAGCACTATAGCAACGCATAGATGTTTGATTATATTCAGTAAATACTATATATGTGTTAGGCTAATAATTGGTGATCCAAATCACTATTATTTTGTCTAGAATTTTTTTTATCTCTTCATATACTCATGTTATACATTGCATATTAGTTTTTGAGTAATTAATTGTGCTCATTTATATTATCTATTGAGATTAGTGTGTGAATTCCTATTTGCTCCCTGTGTTTGACCTCGGACTTCAAATTCGAGTAATAAATTTTATTTGTTTTCAAAGTGATTTTGGCTATACTACAACGCAACATTTATAAACATCGATCTCGCTTGGTTAACACCACCACCTCCACCACCTCCACTACCTCTACCGCCTCCTCCTACCTTGTCAAAGGATGCAAAGGGGGAATCTTTCGTGGGGTAGGGGAGTCGCCACAGCGCTAGGCGAGTTGGAGGAGGACGAGGCGGCCCACCACCACCCCTACTACCTACAAACAGTACCTAAAACCTATCTGAATAGCTTCTGGGCTGAAACCTATAGGTTCTATAGGTTCTTTCTAGGCAAACAAAGTTCAAGGATGGACTATAGGTTCTTCTTGAGCTTTTGGACCTCTTTCCCAGTGCCTAAAACCAATCTGAATAGCTTCTCCAACTCGCCGGAGTTGAAGAAGACATAGCTCAGATGAGAACTCCAGACAATAAAACCTAGATTTAATCATTGGTTTGTGATCCTTGCAATCTAACTAGACAATCTGGAGCTCGATAAAGCTTATCTAGGGCTGAAGCTCTGATTTGACTTGCCGGAGCTCGTCGGAGCTCCAGTGAGTCTAGTTCTGATGTATGGAGGTGAAAACTTCAATAAATTAGACCATTAATGACCTGTAGAGTTTCCTAAGACCTAGACGGTCCTTAAGAACTCCTCAATTAACTCTTTTAAAGATCAGAACAATAGATTGTGCAAGGAATTCGAAAATTTGACATTCTAAGTTCAACATAACTCAGAATGTCTCCTCTCACTTAATTGAGTGAGGGGAAGTGTTCTATGGGGTGAGGCGATGCTAATAGAATAGTTAATTAGGAAAATAACTAATCTCTGAGCCGCCATTGACAGCGAGCTCAGAGATGAAGGGAAATTAGGCGTTTCTAGTATATTGCTCCAAAGGAGCAATTGAAAGCTTTGTAGAGGTCCTTAGGAGTTAGGGAGGTGATGTAGGACCTTAATTGAGTGTGGAATAACCTCTGTACAATTCACCATGGACAGTGAAGTGTCTAGGTGCGTGTGAAGTGAATCAGGTGATTACATGGATAATTAGGTAAATTCTAAGGTGGATTAGGGTCCTGAGAATGTGCTAAGGTTATGAAGGACCCTAGATGAGTGTGAATTAGACTTGGGAACCTCCATCATAGACAGCGGAGGTCGCAGATGACGGTAGATGGTCTAGGCGATATAGGCGCTATCTGTAAAGGAAAGGTGGAAATGAACTGTGAAAAGGTAAGAAGAGTGGAATAGTGCTTAAAAATGCGGAAGAAGGCCTGGCGAGGTCGGACTTGGCCTCACCGAAGCTGAGGGAGATGAATCTAAATTACATTAAAACTAAGCTAATCCTACTCCTAACTACAACTAGCCAACTCCTATGAGTTAGGGCTACTTACTTGGACGAAAGGTGAGAAGTCTTTGTCGACGGCTCATAACAAAGGAAGAAATCAGAAGATAAGGGAAAGAGTCCCAATGAGAAGTTGAAGGCGTCGATGATGTAAACACATTTACACTACTTAAGATGTCTATTTATGCATGTTCTTAAGCATAAGATTGCATTGCATGCTATAAATATTGCATAACATGCATCATCTTGCATTTAGAGTAGTTTGAATAAAATGGAGGTTAATTGTCTCCTTTTATGTGCTTGGACAGGGTAAACATTTTATCAGGGCCTCGGATCGAAGATCCAACCGTATGGATGTGATCAGGGTGACGATTGGAGTTCAACGACTCCAAGATCACCCTAATCAGGCATCTGTAGCATCAGATAGTGACTAGGGAACCCTAGAAGATCAAGGGCTAGGATGATGTAAATCTGCACTTCAAATGACAAATCCTACCGCACGGATGAATTCGGATCGACTATCGCAACCTAACGACGCAAAAATCGAGTCAATCCAACATCCGTGGCACCATCTACAACATCCAGAAGATGGACGGCCAAGATGGCACCACGTGGTGCCATCTCGGCCGCCCAAACTCCTGCATGCAACAACTGAAGCCTTCGCATCCACCCCCTCTCCGCCGTTGGATCTCGATCCAACAGCTGTGAACGGCTGCACCTCAAATCGTCCACTCGACAATCCGCGCTCCGCAGTGCAGTGGGCGAGGGCGCTATCGCGAGCAACGGACGTGCGTTCGAGCCGCAGCGAGGAGGCGAAGGGCGCGGGCGTGCGTCAGATTTTGATCGGGCGGTCGTCCGCGTTCAATAGCGATGACGCGCTATTGCATGCCCGCGCCTTACGCGGCATCACACGCGTTGGGGCGGCCGCGCAGCAGCAGGCGAAGGTGTAATCACAGCCATCCGATATCACGATCGGACGGCTGTGGATGGTTAAACGTGCGGATACGTTGAGAGAGAGAGCAGCTAAGCGGGTGCGCGTGGGCAGCGGCCACTACGCCCACGTTGGGGCTTTAGTGACAGTTTTATCCGTCACTAATGACCCCTTATTTAATGTTTTAAAGATGTAATGACCAATTTGCCCCCACTCCTTGCAACTATAAAAGGAGACCCCCTCCACACGAAATTCTCATCCCTTCCTTCTCCTCTCTACCTCTCCAAAGCTCAAGAGAAGCTTGTCCCACACCTGGGATGCTTTTCGTGAGATAAAGTCCAAATTTTCGTCCCCCTTCGGAAGTGGATCCCGCAACGACGACGTCGTGCTACCCCGTTCCCGTTCTTCTGCTTCGTCCTCCTTCGTCCAGGCGTCGTCTCGTCCGACTCATCCTCCAAGCGACCGTCGAGGAGGATATCTCTCTCCCTATTCTTGTTGCTGCTTTCTAGTCTAGATTTACTGCTTTCTAGAGTAGTTTTGCTCGTCCTCCAAGCGATCGTCGAGGACATTTCTCCCTCCATTCTTTTAATGCTTTCTAGAGTAAATTTATTGCTTTCTAGTGTAATTATTTTCTGCTTTCTAGTTGTAATAATGAAACAAACAATCTCCTTAATGATGAATTCCCTATTTATTCTACATCTCGTTTTGATTTCTATTTGTAATATTCTCTCTCTCTCTTACTCTCTCTCTCTCTTCTATTTATTGTAAATAATTAGATAGTTTTAAATTGAATTACTTTGTGACAAATAAAAACAAACGTGTAGTTTTTTTAAATCAAACGTCCGCCTCCCTGTGTTCGACCCGGAATTTCAATTTCGGTATAAATTTTATTTGTTGAACATGAGTTATTCTCTTTCAAACTACAACGATAGGTTTTCCAAAATCGAACATGTTAGCGTAGCAATTCGTACGTTCAACAGTCGAGATAACGGAGATGATGCTCCAAGGCCCTGTCACAGCCTTCCGGAGAGGAAGAGGAGGTGAGAGAGACGAGTCCCTCGCGCGGGACATAACTCTCTCCTACTCTCTTAGCGATCGTTCCTCCACTCCAGTTTCCTCTCTTCATCTCATCCTTGATTTCACAGCCACCGACTGTGAAATCCTCGACTTCTCTCTGACCCTCCTCGTCGCTAAGGACCTCATAGCACCTGAGGCCGACCTTGAAGCCTTGCTAGCAAGCTTTTCACTCTGTTGGAGCTCACCTCCCTCCCTTCTTCCTCCTTAGCCACCGACTAAGGACCCATAGCACTTGAGGAGTAGGAGGAGCAGCATCACCTTCAAGGTGGAAGTCGTCTTCCTGATGGAATCGCTACACTTTTGACCCGACGTCCAGGCGGAGTGTTCCCTCAGAGCAGCTGTAGGAGTAGTATAGTAGTGTAGTATAGTATAGTTTAGTTAGACTTAGGTATACTACTTAGGACCATCTGTTAGTCATAAGTTGTGAGAGCTTGTTCTCACACATCTATTGTAATAGCTGTGGACTCGCTGGACTCTATTTTTCTATTTCTTAGACTCATCTCTCATTGACATGATTTTCTGCTAGTGGTTTTCCGTATTGATTTCTTTCTTTGTTTTTGCTTGTTGCATTATTCAAAAAAAAAAAATTAAAAAAGATCTTATCTTTATCTAGCAGCAACATACCCTTAGGCATCCATCTTAGGTTGCATATTTTACCTGCTAGATTTTAATTCCAAGTCAAATTTGCATATTGTAGATTGCTGGAGTCAGGTACGCATTCCTTACCTTTCTCAAACTCTTGTCATAAGTGCATTTAACTTAAAAATCTAAGAAGACCATTTTCTTTGTATTGAATAGATTAAAAAAGCGAGACGAGCAGCATAGAAGTCATCTCATAATCACTTGAATTAAATCAAAAGGAGACATTTAAATCTGAGTGAAACCTTGACTGAGATTTTACCGCATTGTGTTGATTGCTATTGTGCACACAGCACGATCACTTAAGATCACAACACACGGGTTTCTACCTCATCTCCTTCTACAACCACAGGATCTGGATTTGCATTCCAGTTTTATCCAAACTCCCAGTGGATTTTAGAGGTCTGCACATCGCTAAGTCTGTTTTAGGACGCGTACAATTGTTTGAAACAGTTGTTTGCGTACTATAAATTTTGTGTAGCATCCTCTAGGTAAAATTTGATTCTTCTCGCTTTCTTGAATTGGTCTCTTGACTTGATTGAGATTTGATTGGGATTTTCTACTTTCTGTGAATTAAGCTAAAATTAGACTTTTCCATTGAGTTGTGACTGATTGTATTAAATTTGTTTTCAAAAACCAACTCAATGGAAGGTAGGAGATCCCAGAACCCAGAGCTAGTATTCCCCTTGGGTACTGATGCCCAAGTAATTACATCCACTTCTTTGCCTTCCACTTCCAATCCTTTGCCTCCCGAGTCTCAAACTCCTATTCACTATTCCACTCACCAAGAGGATGATCATGAGCCATCACAATTTGAGGATTCTGAAGAACTTCCTCCACATCTGATTGCACATCCTCCACCACCACCACCACCTATCCACAGGTTCCAACCTCCACCATATCCTGTGTCGGGACGAGGACTCAGCCTTTGAGCTCTTCGAAGGTATGGCCGAGAATTCTATTAATAATGCTTCGATGAGCATGTTTAATAGAAAGTCCTCACATTCCCACTCACATACGGGGGTACATGAAGCCTAATCCAGTAGCAGAGACTTAGAGATAGTGGCTAGTCAACTGGATAAGGTGGGCTTAATCGAGAAGAAAGTAGATGAAGTATGGAAATTTCTCTCAAAACCTTCATCATCTCCTTCTTCTCAGTCACCAGCACAAAACACTTCTTCCCAATTTCCCACAGGGATGGAAACTGTGAATAACCTTTCTGTGACACAATCTGCACTACCGGATTTTCCATTTCCATATCCTTCACCGGTTGGAGGAACCTTTGTTCCTCCCTACACTAACTTCCCTGCACCTTCTGGAGCTTCGGAGGAGCTCCATGACATTCACAATGACCCTTTTGCACAGACCTACAACCCTGGATGGCGTAATCATCCAAATTTCTCGTGGTCGGGAAATTCACAGAGACCTCTTTTTCAACAACCTTCTGCACCACCACAGCACAACCCGATTCGAGCACCACCACCACAATCACACGGATATCCACCGCGTGCCTACTAGCAACCCCAACCTAGGCCCGCCCAATACTCTCAACCTAGGCCTACACGAGATGACAAGTTAGGGTCTATCATGAAAGCTCTAGTTGATATGCAACAACAGAATATTGCTATGCAGCAAAGACAGGACACGACCTTAGTTGAGATGAGAGCCCAGCTATCACACTTGACAAATCCCGTCAACCACATTCACTTCCATCTCAAGCACAACCCAACCCTAGGAACATACCTGCCCAGAGGTATGTTCAACCTAGACCGGCAGTGCAAGGTCAAGCACATGTCATTTCACAACCCTTGCACGACACTGAATTTTACACTAACTCAAATTCTTCCTATACACAAACCCAACCACCTCTGCTACCTAATTCCGAATTACCATCTACATCTAGGGCTGAACTAAATGCCATACTCACTAGGAGTGGTAAAAGCACCATAGATCCACCTTTTCCTGCTTCTACATCTTATCCCAAGTCTTCTACCTCCACTCCTCCATCTAATTCACTATTTCCTACTTCTCCTTTACCTAGGAATGAACCTCTTGTCACCACTTCTGTACCATTTCCAGAGGCTTTGGGGAAAGGAAAGAAAAAGACCTGTGTGGCACCTAAGGAGGATTTGCTTAAGCTCTTTGAGCAAGTCCACATAAACATCCCCTTGTTGGATGCAATTCGCCACATACCTCTTTACGCTAAGTTTTTAAAAGACCTATGTACACCTACATGTAAAGCAAGGATTCAAAAAGGGAGTAGTCCAATCATCCTCTCGGAACAAGCTAGTTCTATTATATCTAGTACCCTCCCTACTAAGATGAAAGATCCAAGCACCCCTCTCTTATCTTGCATGATATGTAACACCACATTTAACAAAGCACTACTTGACCTAGGTGCTTCCATCAATCTTATCCCAACCTTTCTATTGGCACATTTCGAGGTTGTTAATCTGAAGCCAACCAAGGTGTCCCTACAATTAGCTGATAGGTCAGTTAAGATACCTCAGGGAGTGTTGAAAGATGTTATAGTGCGGGTCAAGGATTTTTACTTTCCTGTAGACTTTATAGTCCTTGACATGAAAGTACCTGAGGATATCTAGAACACACCTATCATTTTAGGAAGACCTTTCTTGGCTACGGCCAAGGCAAACATTAATTGTTAGGAGGGCCTAATAGAATTGAAGTTTGGAGATCAGAAAATAAAAATTGATATTTTTCAAGCCCAAAGAGGATTGACTTGTAGTTTAATTGAGGAAATCTATTCCTTGGATTCTTTGCATCGATTGGTTGAGGATACCTTAATTAACTCACTAAATTTAGAACCTCAACATTCTTTGGACTTTGACTTGACTTTAACTGAGATACCCACCTTAGAGACTGAAGACTTGCCTCCTATTCCATTAGTGTCTTTAGGATCTCCTGAAACTTCCACACATGCTCCTTCTAATCCTGTACCTGTTGAGCTCAAACCTCTCCCTGATTCTCTTAAGTATGTTTTCTTAGGACCTGATTAGACTTATCCTGTGATTATCAACTCTTTCTTATCATCTGATCAAGAATCATGACTCCTATCTGTCCTGAGAGCACATAGACAGGCTATAGGATGGAGCCTCTCTGACTTGACTGGCATTAGTCCTCCTTACTGCACACATAGGATTTTCATTGAAGAAGGATCTAGACCTACTAGACAGCCCCAGCATAGATTGAACCCTACACTTCAAGAGGTGGTGAAAAATGAAATGATTAAGTGGTTAGACAACGGAATTATCTTCCCCATTTCTGACAGCAGATGGGTAAGTCTTGTTTAGGTTGTGTCAAAGAAGGCCGGACTTACCATCATAACCACTAATTTTGGAGAAGTCATCCCTACACGTATTGCTAGTTCGTGGCGAGTATGTATTGATTACCGGAAACTCAACCAGGCCACGAAGAAAGATCATTTCCCATTGCCCTTCATTAATCAGATACTGGAAAGACTGGCGGGGAATAGATTTTTCTGCTTTTTGGATGGCTATTCAAGATATAATCAGGTGGAGATTCACCCCGATGATCAGGAAAAAATAACATTCATCTGCCCCTATGGAACCTTTGCATTTCGTAGGATGCCTTTTGGATTGTGCAACTCACTTGCTACATTTCAGCGGTGTATGTTCGCAATTTTTCCGATTTGGTAGGTGATTACTTAGAAGTCTTCATGGATGACTTCTTGATCTTCGGGAGCACATATGATGCATGCTTAGACCACCTGATTAAGGTCCTACAAAGATGCATAAATGTGAATCTGGTACTTTCCTGGGAGAAATCACATTTCATGGTACCAGAAGGACTAGTATTAGGTTACCTTATCTCTGAGAGAGGAATAGAGGTTGACCGTGCGAAGGTAAAATTGATTTTTGAACTACCACTACCTTCGTCGGTTAAACAGATTAGATCGTTTCTCGGGCATGTTGGTTTTTATTGCCGCTTTATAGCAGATTTCTCAAAAATAGCCCGACCTCTCACTAATCTTGTCTCTAAAGATGTTGACTTCCAGATCTCTGACGATTGTGTTCATGCCTATACGACACTTCGTGATATGGTCACCAAGGCACCAATACTGCAACCTCCAGATTGGTCGCACCCTTTTGAGATCATGTGTGATGCCTCTGATTATGCAGTAGGGGCTGTCCTTGGTTAAAAACTAAATGGGAAACCCGTAGTCATCTATTACACTAGCAAGACCTTAGATAAAGCTCAGAGGAGTTACACCATCACAGAAAAGGAAATGCTAGCTGTAGTATTTGCACTGGAAAAATTCAGACCTTATCTTTTAGGTTCCCACATTATAGTCTACATCGACCACAGTGCAGTTCGGCATCTTCTCGCCAAAAAGGATGCGAAATCTCGTCTGATTAGATGGATCCTACTTTTGTAGGAATTTGATTTAGAGATTCGTGACAAGGATGGAAAGAAAAATGTGGTAGCTGACCACTTATCTCGCCTTCTGAAGCGATTTATCCTTCTTTGCCTATTTCTGACCACTTCCCTGACAAGCAATTGCTGGTCATTCATTCTGATCTTCCTTGGTATGTTGACATTGTCAACTACCTGGCTTCTGGAATCCTCCCCACTGATTGGGTCCGACATCAAAAAGACAGACTTAGATCCAAGGCCAAGCACTATTACTGGGAAGAACCATGGCTTTTCAAACACTGCAAAGACCAAGTTCTTAGGAAGTGTGTCCCTGATAAGGAGATAGAAAGCATCTTGTCGTTCTACCATGACCAGGCGTGCGGCAGTCATTTCTCTGGCAAAAAGACTGCTGCAAAGATTTTGCAGAGCGATTTTTATTGGCCCACAATCTTCAAAGATGCACACGACTATAGCAAGGCATGTTCACGCTGTCAGTCTCTCGGCAATATTGGCTGCCGGGACATGATGCCCTTGAATCCAATCATAGTGTGCAAAATTTTTGACATTTAGGGCATTGACTTCATGGGACCTTTCCCTAAATCTTATGGCTTCGAGTATATCTTGTTAGCAGTTGAGTATGTTTCTAAATGGATAGAAGCCATCTCCTCGAGGACTAATGATCATAGAGTTGTGACACAATTTGTTCAAGATTTCTTCTCTAGATTTGGGGTACAAAAAGCCATCATTAGTGATGGAGGGTCTCATTTTAGAAACACACATTTTCAGTCCCTATTCCAAAAGTATGGGGTGTCACATAGGATTGCTACACCATATCACCCTCAATCCAATGGACTTGCTAAATTATCCAATCAGGAGATCAAGAAGATTTTACAGACTACCATCGGAACGGATAGAAAGGATTGATCTTCCTGTCTTTCTGATGCATTGTGGGCATATAAAATAGCTCACAAAACCCCATTAGGCATGTCTCCTTTTAGACTTGTGTACGGGAAACACTGCCATCTTCCCGTATAACTTGAACACAAAGCCTATTGGGCCATCAGAAAATGTAACTTGGACCTAGAGAAGACCAGTGATCATAGAAGATTACAAATTTTCGAGTTAGATGAGTTAAGGAATGAATCTTATGAAAGCTCAAGGATTTATAAGGATAAACTTAAGGCCTTCCATGACCGTCCCATTCATAGGAAATCATTTCACCCTAGTCAAAAAGTCCTTTTCGACTCTAGACTAAAACTCTTTCCAAGGAAACTAACATCCAAATGGACTGGACCTTTCAAAATCATGAGAATCTTTGACAATGGAGCCGTTGAGATCACTGAAATTGACAAATCTGAACCTTTTACCGTCAATGGACAGAGACTAAAACCTTTCATTGAGCCACATGATCTCAGACTTGTCAATTCCACCATTTCGCTCTTACATTTTGAATTATCGGCTGGGTTTACGCCTAGCTGAAGGCGTTAAACTTAGCAAAACCTGTCCTTGTGTATAGTTATTTTTCACTTTTCTTATTTCTACCTTTATTTGCATTAGGTGTCTACCTTTGCATTTTTAGCATACTTTCATTGACACATATGTCATGCATTTCACTTCCTAGCCCTACTTTCCACTCTGATCTTATATAAGACTTGAAATCGTCTGCACGGAGATTTTATCTCCTCATTCCAACTTCCTTCCGTCACCCAGTCTAGGATAGTGAAAAGCAGAGCATGCATTTACATCCACCCTATTCATTCAATGAGGACATTGCAACATTTAAGCATGGGGGGGTGTAAATGGTGAACCATTCAACTGAAATGCAATTGTAGGCACACCTATAGTATAGTATTATCAAAAACACAAAAAAAAATTGAAAAAAAAATAAATAAATAAAAATACAAAGTCAAAAATATAAAAAAATGACAAAACACAAGAACTTCAAAAATACAATAAGGGACATGCAATCTATTGTCTAGGGAGAACTCCAAAGAAATTTCTAAGGAGAGAGAAAATGTTTTAAAAGAAGAAAAATAAGTGTTTAACTATGATCTTCTAGCTGAAAATAAAAATAGAATAAGTGTTTGTGGACATTCAACCTTTGCTGGTTTGACTTGCTGGGCCACTGTAGCTTGATTCAAGCTTTAGCTTAATACACTTTTAGCTTTGACAAGATAGACCACAGTCACTCCTAACTTTAGGACATATTCTTCTACCTGAGTCACCAGCATAGGATTCGCGGGTTTGCTTTGACTTAGGAGTCTAAGTAACCTTGGCTTACATTACACAATGTCAGGAAAAACCATTTGAACCTGAAATTCAACCCTAGTGTTCATTAGGGAAGGTGGAGTCCTTACCTGTGGGTGCAGGTAGACTCTTTGTCCTAATCTTTAGTCTTGTGTCTAGGAGAAGCTCTTTCCACCCAAAAACTCACTCACCAAATAAGGTGCGCTCTACCAAATAAAGTTGTCGGAGACATACTGACAAAAAAAAAAGTTCTTTTGAATAAGTCAAGTATGTTCTCCAAGTCTGTAAATACAAAATGCTCCACCAAAAATGTTTTCATGGTTCAATACAAATACCTTGTTCTTCCACCAAAAATTCTTTGAGCCACAAACACAATAAGAGTTGGGTTTGAGTACTCGTCATTTCTTGAGAGTCATCCAAAAACATGAGCTGAAGTTAGGACCAACCTGGACTTAAAAGGAGATGAAATCCTGAGATTGAGTTTTAGAATTCACTTGGTTAGTCTTGACTTATCACAAAGTACAGTCATAACCTCATAGCATTCCGAGTCTCTGTAAAACCCCCTGAGTCCCAGAATTCGACTTAAGGTTTAAATATCAAGAGTCTATGTTAGTTGAGAGATGGTCTATGTCATTTAAGTCTTGAGTTCTGGTTTTTCTTTCTAAGCAAAAAGGTTCTTACAATGTCCAGACATAAACATAGTTGGCTTATCGAAAAATATTTCAGCTTAAAGATCATCTTCAAACACTTAAAACTTTGAGAAAAATGAAAAGAAGAAAAGATATCTCATCACACTTACCTTGCTGATACTTAAGTTGCTTTGCACTTTAATGAATTGTTTGCTAAGGGACTAGCAAAACCTAAGCATGGGGGTATGATGAGTGACTACTCATCATAGCTAAATAAGCTAAAGTTAGGCTAGAAACTGGGTTAGATAATATTAAATTAACACATAAAGAGGGTTAAGTGCAGGAATCAAAGAAAAAGACCTAAAATCTTAATTCTGTGTTAAAATTGCATAATTAGGTCAATAAACGAGATATTCTTGAGAAATAAGTCAAGTGGTGATCCAAGTGTTAATTGTTAATTGAACACACAAGCGAGTTTAAAAGGTCAAATCAAAAGTATAATTAACTTCTTAAATGTTCAATTAAGCACATATAAAAACTTGGAAGCATTTGGACATCATTTAGGCTTTGGAATCAAAGATTTGCATTTAGGTCCTTTATGCATCACATTTCCTTCTTTAGAAAACTTTCCCGGACCTATTTGTAACCTGCAGGGACCTCTTCAAAAGCCCTCAGGGTATGTTCGGTTATCATTTCTTACCACTTATGGACCTACCTATAATTTTTCTACCTCTTCACTGAAGGGCCTACCCTACAAATTTCCCTTTAGAACCTGCACACACCTTCTCCTGCACATGCATTGTTCATGCGAAGAACACGCACATCCTCGACCGTCGCTCAAATCTTGATCTACGGCTCGATCTGACTCGAAGTTTCGTGCGAAGCGGCGCGTGCGGTCACCCCTCTCCCCAAATCCTATCCTACGGTCTGATTTGAACTTAGAGGCCTACGCACCCTCTCCTTCCATCCTTGCCGCCGGTGCCCTCGTCAACTAATCACACTAGCACGGTGCCTGGATTCTTCGCAATCGCTATTTAAGCGCCCTTTTGGCAGCGCGCATGGGGGATCGCTCTCTCCTACTCTCTTAGCGATCGTTCCTCCACTCCAGTTTCCTCTCTTCATCTCATCCCTGATTTCACAGCCACTGGCTGTGAAATTCTCGATTTCTCTCTGACCCTCCTCATCGCTAAGGACCTCATAGCACCTGAGGACGACCCTGAAGCCTCGCTAGTAGACTTTTCACTCCGCTGGAGCTGACCTCCCTTCCTTCTTCCTCCTTAGCCATCGGCTAAGGACCCATAGGTCCCTTTCTTCCTTTTAGACTAGTTTACTACTTTGTAGTTAGCTTTAGTGTTAGTTAGATAGATTAGTAGTAGAATTAGATATAGATTTTATTATGATCAGTTGCGCAT
This sequence comes from Thalassia testudinum, assembly GCA_037157565.1. Taxonomy (NCBI): domain Eukaryota; kingdom Viridiplantae; phylum Streptophyta; class Magnoliopsida; order Alismatales; family Hydrocharitaceae; genus Thalassia; species Thalassia testudinum. Next base: position 76,630,638 of record JAZHRO010000050.1, read on the forward strand.
GTTAGAATAGTAGTAGAAATAGAGTAGTTTAGTTTATTTTCTTTCTCACTTCCTCTGATCATCCCAAATCAGAGGGAGTAGATTTCCCTCAGCTACTGTCTATGTTTTCTCCTTCTACGCATAGTTTTGTTTTACTTCTGATTTCCTCAATGGTTTTTCCATATTCCACCCACTCATGAGACTTAATCTCAGATCTAATTGGTTTACAACCTCAGATTTGAGATTAGCGTCAACACTCATTTTTAGGGGCTCTCACTCATCTCATGTTTTGTCACAAAGCCCCTAATCTGAGCTTGAATTGGAATCGGTTTGCCAGATTTGTTTGATGAAGTCAGATTTCAATGTTTTATATGTTGCTGAGTTTTAAACTCTTTGAACTAGCAAACTGAGTTTATGTTTAGTTGATTAATTGTTTGGCTAGGAATCTAAGGTGATTCTGAAATTAGAATTCACCTTAGAGGAGCCATAATCTGATTTGGATCTTCATGAGGTTTGCAATGCCTTGATTGCATGATAGGGCTCATGAAAATCACTTTGGTGATTTGAAGTCCTATCTTGTATTTATTAGTTAATTGTTTTTAGAAGTATGATGTTTTAACCTAAGGAATTCTCCATATTCCTTCAGGTCTTAGAATTCTGGGATTTGAGTGTGTGTTTTTAAAGTTACTGATCTAACTCTTCCTACATGCTGTCTATAGCATTAGAAAGAGATAGATCAGCTTTCATTTTGATCTGAAGGGATTTTGTTGACAAGGGATCTGGATTTTAAGATGCATTCTCGAGTGGCTTTTCTGTGATTTGTGAGTTGAAACCCTTGTCAGATGGTGGTATGATGATTTCTTTGTGTGTTTAAATCCCAGAACTCATATTAATTTGCTGCAAGTGCAGCTACATTTCCCCTAAAAACCAGCTAAGTAATCTCTGATACAGTCATTTCAACTTCTTGATCAGGTTGTATATAATCTGATCTGGAAGTTGTTTGGCTTGTCCAAGCTTTTGGGTAGCTGGATTTAGGTTCTATTCTTCCCCTGTTGTAATCCTGATTCTCTGAAGTCAATCTTGACTGCAGCACCAGTTAAGAATGTCTGAAGAGAAGTCATTTGGCTAAATTGGTTGGAGCTTAGCTGCTTTGATGCTTCCTGTGTACATGCTGTTCCAGCTAGTTGCAGTAGATGGTGTTCCAAGGATAGTAGTTAGAATTAAGATTTGTAATGGGTTGACCTGTGCATAATGGTGTATTGAATGATATACAAGCTTTCATGTATTTTTAATTCATGTTTAACATCATTTTAGTGCTTGTATCTTGTTCTTTTTATCTTTGTCAGCTATCTATAGTGTCTAACTGTCCTCATGTCACTATGTTATGAAATTTAGGTTGAAATGAGTGTTAAAATGTTTGCATCTATTTTATGTCTTGGCTGAAAGTTGTTTAGGGCATTCATTGCCTTTTCAGACCGTTTTAGATTCATTCTAAGCCTCTAGGATTCATTTGAAAACCTTTAAAAGGCTTAGGATAGGCGAGTTTCAGAATTAGATAAAAATTAGAAAAAAAATAAAAAATAAAATAAAATAAACATGTCTGGTTGTAGAATGAGTATTTTTTTACATCTGTACCAAGTTTCATGGTAATCAGAACCTTCAACTTGGTATAATTTACCAGTCGACGGTTCTATATACCATGAAATTAAATAAAATGAACTAAAGTTGAAAAGGATCAAAAATAATTCTTTCTCCTCATCTACCTCTTCCCTTCTCATCTCCTATTTCTAACACATATGTAAAACCCATAAAAAGCTTAAAAAAAAAAAAACTCAAAAGCACTTAAACATTCCTTTGTATACTATGTATATAAGTGTATATATAAGCTATATTGTAAGCTCATTTATATATAATGTAAATTATACATATATAGGATATAAACAACTTATGTTTATATTGTAGTATATAAATTAAGTATTTAGGTTAGATTATACTATATATAACTACTTATTAATTAAACTAACTTATATGTACTGATAGACTATATAAATTAGTAAACATTATAAATAGCCATATTAAATTATAATACTGTATACACATATTTATATGTATATAATAAACATATTAATCCCTGTACCTTAATTTAATTATATATCTAGAATAAATAATTAATTTATTAAGTTAACAGTTAAGTTAGTAGTTTAAATTAAAATAAATTAGTAGATTAAGTTAAAACCAAGTTAATCTATATTGTATAGTTACACTAATGTAATTTTAATAAGTTAAGCTAATTTAACTCATTTATTATGTATAATACTATGTAAACTAAATTATACACAAAATAGTCTAAAATTAAATTAGTTAAATGTAAATAAAATAGGAATAAAGCTTGTAAAATACAATAAAAATATATATTAAATACCTTAACATATTTACTAACTCTGTATAGGGTCATTTAGACCATATATCAACTAATTTATATGTAATTAAGGAATAAAACCTAGAATTCTGTGTGTAAAACAGTTGACTTTATTGAAATTATTTATATAGTAAATATAATTAAAAATATAAATTAATTGTACAATCAAGAAGTACTATGTAAATACTTTATTATCCCATAATTTATTTTTATTTTATAATAAATTATGGCCCTCAAATTGAGGGCCAAAATCTCAATATTCTGCATGGTCGCTGGAATTTCTTCGCAGCATAGGCACAAAGTTAGTAACACACCGATCGCTGCCAAGCGTCTGCAGCGCTATATGTTGAATTTGTGATACAGGACGATCAGTCGTCACGGGCGCCAGGCACCCGAACAACCAATCATCCTATACTCTGAGCATTGTGAACATGTGTGTGTGTGTGGGGCTGGGGGCCTGTGTATGCGAGGGCTTGGTTAAGCCCGAATGAGTGCTAAAACATATAATTAAGTAGCCTAATTAAGAATTAGGACGCACTTAGTAGAGGTCTGGTCCCACCCAATCTCTGAGTGCTATGTATCCCTCGAAAAGATGCTTGCAAATTAAATAATTTTTTGTTAAGTAAAGAACAGTAATGACACTTTAAACACAGAGGAATATAACTAAGGATTGCCTAAGTGTCAAACAAAGAAAAGAAAGAAGTACTATGATACATTTGAAGAGTGAAAGAGAGAAGAGGAGTAAGTGTATATGTATAACAGATAGCCGTATAGATAGTATTTGTAAATAAATATATATAAGACAAATAATGTGTATATGTATACGTAATATAGCTATATATATATATACATATAACTTCATATTTTTACTGAAAAAATAAAATGTCACTGAAGGTGAAATAGATGTCACCATAGACCCTTGTTTCCTTCTTAAAGTTTGTATATAGTTTTTCTGGGGTCCAGCGACATTTATATCTGTCGCTGTAACTACTTTATCTGTTATTGTATATATTAACATATGAAGTTAAGTAGAGTATGTATTATTAGTTAGTATGGTATAGAAATGAAAGTATTGACGGTATAACTTATAAGTAGATAAATTAGAGTATAGTTATGAAGTGTTTGATGCTTATTTGTAATTAATTTTTGCAAGCATTTTAATTGATTCTTTGTGCATAATTAAATCAAGCATACATTCATTCATTCTTTGTTGGACATAAAATTTTTTTTTGGAATTAAAGAATAATTTTGGACCTAGAAAGTGATGTATATCAATAACTGCCTCCCAGTGAATGACCTGGAATAAATCAGTAAAAATTAGGTAATAAATAAAATGAATGTGATAACGGTTTGTATTTTCGACACATACTACAACAACGACATTTTTTTTATGAACCGTGGATGATCATACAATGGATTCCATCAATTCACATCACGCTACAATCCATAACCACATCGCCTATCATCGACCGCAGTTGGGGAAGAGGGAAAGGGGGCTGACCCTTGAAATCGGAGGGGTCAAGGTCTATTTATAGGCTTCAATGGCTGTGAAGGGGAAGGAATCTAGACAAATGGATGTCATGGTACAGCTTAACCTCCGGCGTCGTCTCCGACGTTGGTGAAGTTAACGCCGTGACCTAATTAGGATTATAGAGTCATCCAGACCGTGGGATGGAGAGATGGCAGTGAGCGCAAGCTCCAGGAGCTTGGTGAGGAACACAGGTCGTGAGACGGATGGTGATCAGACGGCATACGCACTGTCGATCGTGAGCCATCGAAGCGCGTGAAGAAGGAAAGAAGAAGAAGAGAAGTATTCACAGGGACTTGAATGTGAGAAAAACTATGGACCTTTTTGGGAAGAAAAGGACTGACTGTAATAAAATATAGCGACCAAAATGCAAACAGAGGCTTTTAAGGTTAATTTAAATTATTTTCTTTTCTAACTTTTTATATATATTTATAAATTAGCTAAATATTATATAAGTGCCTTGTATTTACATTTTTGAGCCATTTATTTATATTTATTATATTTATTTTTTACTTAAGTTATTAAAGACTTAGGTCTTAAGTTATTCTTAAGTTAAATAAGATATTCATTAGGTAACTAATTAGTGGTATTTTGAGCCCATTTATTAATTAAGTTATTAATAATATTAATTGACTAATAATTAGGCATTTTTAACTTATTTTAAGGTCCTTTATTACTTTGCCCTTTATTCTATAATTAACCCTTATATATGCATATTCCTAGCTAATTAACTAGGGAAACTAGTTAATTAGGGGTAATTAGAAGCCATGATGAGCCTCTCATCATAGCAGTCACAGGTTGGATATAAGCTAGCAGCAGCTTGCCCAACCCAAAGCGTGGTTGCATCTTTTGCACTCAAGACTGAGGGGCGTGTCAACGCCCTGACTCTTAGAGACACCAAAGCTTCTGGTTCAATGGCGGCAAGTATGGTTACAATTTTCGGTCGTTTAGTTTATGTACTTTTTGATTCTGGTGCCACACACTTGTTTGTATCCACAAGCTTTGCCGTCAGCCTAGGATAGGCCAGTACACTGCTAGAGGACCCATTTCTGATTAAGGACCCAGGGGGACAGTTATTCGTGGCAGAGGATGTTTTTACCGACTGTAAGGTCATGATAAAAGGATACAATCTTCCAGCCAACCTGATAGCAATCCACATGGAGGACTTCAACATGATTTTGGGGATGGACTGGTTGTCCTCATACCACACCATGGTGGATTGTTTTCAAAAGAAGATTCTCTTCTCCATCCCCTAGTTGCCTTCTTTTGAGTTCCACAATCAGCCAATGGATGGGGGATTTAGATGTATTTCTGCGCTTCGGGCAGCAAAGCTAACGAGTCAGGGGTGTGTGTTACTTGGCTTGTGTCATAGCGGTGTCTAGTCCGAGAGTTGACTTGTAGAACGTCGCAGTCATCTGTGAGTACCCGGATGTATCTCTAAAGGAGTTTCCAGGATTACCACCTGAATGCTAGATTGAGTTCAAGATCTCGTTGATATCGGGGACCAGCCACATCTCTACTGCACCATATAGGATGGCACCACTTGAGCTGCGGGAGCTCAAGTCCCAACTGCAAGACTTGTTGAACGGATTTGTGAGGCCCAGTGCATCCCCTTGGGGGCCCCAATTTTATTTGTGAAGAACAAGGATGGCACTCTTAGGATTTGTGTTGATTACTGGCAGCTAAACCAGGTCACCATCAAGAACAAGTATCCTTTGCCTCGCATTAGCGATCTCTTTGACTAGTTAAGAGATGCCACGATATTCTCCAAGATTAACTTAAGATCCAACTACCACCAGTTGAGGATCAAGGAGACAAATGTCTCCAAGACAACTTTCAGGATGCGGTATGGACACTACGAGTTTTTGGTTATGCCATTTGGACTAACCAATGTCCCCGCTGCTTTCATGAATTTGATAAATCACGTCTTCAGGCCTTACTTGAACCAGTTTGTGGTTGTATTTATTAATAACATGTTGGCCTACTCTAGTGACCAATCCCAACACGAACAACATCTTTGCATGATCCTAGATACTTTGAGACAACACAGGTTGTACACCAAGTATAGCAAATGCGAGTTTTGGCTGAGGCAGGTTACCTTTTTGGGGCATGTGATCTCTATAGATGGGATAGCTATGGATCCAACCAAGGTTAATATTTGGTCAAGTACCTCTTTGACCAGAAGGAGCTTAACATGAGACAGAGGTGTTGGTTAGAGCTCTTGAAGGATTCTGATTGTGCATATCATACCATCTAGGGAAGGCTAATGTGGTGGTCGACGCCTTGAGTTGGAAGGCACCCGCCCACTTGGCTAGCCTACAAGCACAGAGTTGGCAGTTGATGTAGAAGGTTAGTAGCTGGAGAGCTGAGCAGATGACAAATCCGTACTTGTAGACACTGCGAGACAGAGTACTAACAGGAGACTTAGGAGACTGCACCTTCACCAATGAGATCCTACACATGAGTGGACGGTTATATGTTCCTAGGGATGAGGAGCTATTGAGAAAGCTTATGGTAGAGGCACACGGATCCATATTTACCATACATCCTAGGAACACTAAGATGCACCATAATCTATGATGTGATTTCTGGTGAAGGGGGATGAAGAAGGATGTTAAAGAGTTCATGTAGCAGTATTTAGCTTACCAACAGGTGAAGGCTAAGCACCAGAGGCCTGCAAGGCTGTTATAGCCACTTCTTATGCTGGAGTGGAAGTGGGAGAGTGCTTCCATGGACTTGGTGGTTGGGTTCCCATCACACAACGAGGACATGATGCCATTTGGGTCATAGTAGACAGGTTGACGAAGATGGCGCAGTTCTTGTCAATACGAGTCACCTTTGGGCCGGCACAGTTAGCGGAGTGATACATTCGAGACGTGGTATGCCTTCATGAAGTTCCTTGGGAGATCATATCGGACAAAGACACCTGCTTTACTTCCAATTCTGGGGAGAGTTCCAATTGGCTTTGGGGACTCGTCTGAAGTTCAGCACCGTCTATCATCCCCAGACCGATGAGCAGTCCGAGCGCACCATCCAGACACTTGAGGACCTTTTATGAGCCTGTGTATTGGATTAGAGAGGCTCCTGAGAGGAGCACTTGCCCCTGACGGAGTTTGCATACAACAACAGTTACCACTCTAGCATTGGCATGGCACCTTATGAGTCATTGTAAGGGAGGAGATGCACAACTCCTTTGAGTTGGGTCGAGGTTGGTACCAAGTGGGAGGTTGGTCCTAGGTTGATCTGCTAGAGTCAGGAGGTGATAGAGTAGATTCGCAGATGACTCTGCACTGTCAACTGCAGGCAGAAGAGCTATGCTGACTGAAAGTGTAGAGAGGTGCAGTTTATGGTAGGAGATCACGTCTTCCTCCATGTTTCCCCCTTGAAGGACTTGCAGTGGTTTGGGGTGAGGGGGAAGCTCACGACGAGGTTTGTGGGGCATTTTAAGGTCTTGGAGCAGGTTGGACCCATTGCCTACCAGCTTACCCTTCCACCCCAGCTATCTGGCATCCACGACGTGTTCCACGTATCCAACCTGAGGAGATACGTCGTCGACCCCAGTCACATACTGAGCCACGAGAGCATTGAGATTAGGGATGACCTGACCTATCCAGAGAGACCTGTACAAATTCTGGATAAAGCCATCAAGATACTAAGATGAAAGAAGGTGCCTCTAGTGAAGGTCCTATGGAGGAATCAGAGGTACGATGAGGTGACGTGGGAGCCCGAGGCGGCGATGCGAGACTGATACCCGAAGCTTTTTGTGGGTACGTTTTCCTGACCGACCTTGGTTATCGTTAAGTTATGCACTCATCCCATTTCCTTTCACATCCTAGCCAAGCTTAAGTTACGGGGGAGAAACTTCTTTTAAGTTTGTTATGTTGAAATGACCCTAAGGACTACTGTGAAAATTCTAAACCCTCTGGGGTGGTTTCTGTAATTATTATTTGTCAAAAGAACACTTGAGAGTCACTTTGTGATTTTCTAGACTCCTAAGGGTTTTATCACAATTTATGTGCATAATTACATTATCTGATGGTTCCGGGGAGTTTCCCTAAACCTCGGGGGCTTTTGTACAAGTTTCTACACACTAGGAAACCCCATAGGGACCCTTGCATCTTTTGTTTCCTCTATTGAGGGGTTGGATGCAATTATTACTTCCTAACATTTTGTTTTGGGGGCTCTACGTGAAAAATAAAATCTTTGAGGTAAAAATCCACAAAATTTCTCGATCACCCAACCCCCAAAACCCTACCCCTTAGACCATAAATACCCCTTTCCCCTTATTCTCAATGCCACCCCCACACCACTCCTAGTTTTTCCCTCAACCCCCACGCCATCTTGGGTAGCACCCCCCTCTGCCTACAGCAAAGAGAGAGGAGCGGAGTGCCCCTTCCCTTTTTTCTTCTCTTTTGCATGCTTGCGCTTGGAGAGAACATGCGTAGGAGCTGGCATAAAGCATGGAGCAAGGGAACAACCCTCAAGGCGACACACTCTATGTGAGGAAAGAGCGAGCTGCCTGAGACAGCAGTGCATGCAACACGAGGGCTAGCCGCACAACGTGAGGGTGCAGGCGTAGGACTAGCATGCTGTGAGAGGCTGGTAGGCGCTCGCGCGCCATGTGTCGGCTGCAAGGACGCGGCGAGCATGGGTCACAACTAGTTCAATCATACCGGTGCGTCGATATGACTTGGTTTGAACCAGTTTAGGTGGACTAGTGAACTTCCAAAGGTCGATTCAAGGGCCTATCAGAATCAGAATTGCGCAAATAAGGTAATGTTGGAAAGCTCTCGCAATTCCCCATCTTTTGAAACCCTATCTACTCAGTTTTAAGCTCATTTGGCATACTGAAAATCCAATCAAAGCATCTAATTCCATCTATTTGTGGTTGGTCCGGCGTATGTTTCTCACCTAGGAGTGACGCAACTCGCGGGGGGGACTGCGCACCAGCTGTTATGAATCCGGATAGGTCATTTGCACCTCCTCCTTCCTTCCGAAGTAGAGGTAAAGTGGTCTTCTTCCACTATTCCCTCTTGGGTTTAGTTAAGTGAATGCTCTAAGTTAAAGAATCTAGTTTTTACAACCTAAATTATGTAGTGTTAGTGTGAAGCCTGAGTTGTTTTACCCATTTAATGAATTAATGGGTGCATACCCTAGCCTTAGGAGTTTGTCTTACAAGTGGTTCTGTTATTTATTTTCCAAGCTAGTATGGTGATCTAGCGATATATCTGGATTGCTAATTGTTATTAATTAATTGTCGTTATTGTTGTAGTATAGTCGCAATCCAGATGAATAGTCAATCATTTTATTTATGTATATAATTTTTACTAGTTTATTTCAGGTTGTTCACGAGGAGGGAGTTATTGATATACATCACTCTCTATGTTCCAAAAATACTATTTTATTTTAAAAATGTTAATTTTATTTGCAAAAGTATCAGTCAATCAAGGATGAATGAATTGAGTCAGTTATATATAAAATGAATCAATTAATACTAGCTATAATGCCTTAAATATATTTACAATGAAACAGTCATGAAAAACTACATAATCTATTTTATGTTAATTATATACAATTTTTCTAATTAATACATAAGTATAGGTACAAAAATAACTAAACAAATATACTAACATATACTATATTAACATATATACAAATGTACTAATTAATATTAAACCTTAGACAAATTATATACAACCTAAGGTAAACAAGTATTCTAATTATCTACACTAACTATATTTATATACATATGTACATTATATATACACATTTATAATTTATCTAATTACGAATATACTACTAATGCATAAGTAAATACACTATATATAGTGTTTATAATATACTACACATATATACATACACTTATGTACCCTATAGATAATGTACATAATTCTAACCTAGCTAAATTAATATAAAAGGCTATCCTGACAAATTAAATGTTACTGAAGTCTTCAAAAATGTCACTAAAAGCTTATGTACATAAAAGGCTAAAATAGTCACTTAGTATATATGTATACTTCATACACACATATACACACTGTACATAGCACAACTCACAGTACACACATCCAACACTTAGTCTATTTTCATGTTTAACACTCAGCACATAGTTTACTCCAACACTAGAACTTTTAGGCACTCTCAATCACTAAACTTAGTTTTAACTTAGACCAAAATTAGTTTTTAATTAGGGGACCTGGTTCGGTTCGCGGGATCAATGTCCCTCTCGGGCCGGAACAACCACTACTATGAACTAACCCTAGCAATTAGGTATTCGTATTTTAGTGTATAGTTTTGACCCAATACCCAACTCAATTGACTGAGCATAGACCAGACCAGTCTCCCAACTCCACACTCAAATCTCAAATAAATGCTCAATCATGCTCAGATAATGATCGGAGGATAAGGGGTATATGTGCACCGTGCATTGTCGACTGAAGAGGGTCGGGGTGGAAATCAATTTATATAGCAGCGACCACTCAAAGACTTTCAAGGTGGGACAAATTTGAAGTGAAATCAAGCATATGCTACATGTTCGCTGAAGTTGAATTGAGTCTCGATTTGAGCACTCATTTTAATTTCAAATTCCAAATAAATTATATCATTGGAAAACCCTTATATAGGCCTAGATAATTGTATAGTTAATTTAGGATAATAACATATTTAATTATATATAAAAATTACTTAAAGTTAGTTTGTGTACACGTTGATTTATTGTTTAAATCCTTAATTACTATATAAATTAATGATTAAATGATTCAATTGACTTTATAAATAGTTAATTTACATAATATAGGTATTTATTATATATTTTTAATTTATTTTAGATTGCTTATTTTAATTTATATACATTTAATTACACGTTATAATAGATATACAAATAATTTAGTTATAATTATTATTATATAGTATAAATATATTATAAATAGGTTGAAAATAACTAAAATTAATATATACAAGTGTACAACATAAATTACTTCAGTATTGAGTTAAATTACTAATTTATTTTATTTTAACTTAATAATTTACCTAATTAACTTAATAATATAATTATCTACAGTAAATACATAAATAAATCAATGTACAGGCATAATAGGGTATATAATAAATACTTAAACACATATATCCAGTAATAGATACTATTATACAAGTTTTAAATACTTATTTATAATTATCTTAATTTATATCCATAAAATATATTATAAGTTAATAGATAATTATATAGTAAAGCTATATACACAATAACTCATCCTAAATATTTATTTAAATATATATAATGCATTTAAGATTTTTGTATATATATGGTATTTTTGTATATTTTTGGATATTTTTAGATTTTTGTGATATTTATATATTTAGTTGAGATAGGAGAAAAGAGTAAAAATGTGAGATGATAGAAGAGGAATTTCTTTTTGTATTTTTGAATATGTTTCTTTTATTGTGTTTCATATTAGATCGAAATGTCGGCTAGTATGTTTTACTAGCCAGAGGGTTCAGAATACTTTGAAACTTCGCATATACCTAAAAATATATCTAATCCTACTCAAGACATGTTTCTTTTATTTATTTACAATTTTTCATATTTTTTTATGCTTTTACAAATTCATCCAAGTGAGGCCTTAATGGAGTTAAAACATAGGAACCTAAGGCCTCTAAATGTGATTCACTAGCTGAATAGCAGGTTTAAACTCTCACACACATTCAGGGCAGCACATGGAAGCTATTAGAGTAATTAAACATGATTTTCATCTTGATTTTCTTTAAATTCTCACTTAGGACAGATTATATAATCACAAATAGCTGACAATGAATTTAAACAAGGTTTTCATGCAATTTAGATAAGATTAAAATCAAAACCTTGTACATGAATGCTTACAAATGTTCTTTGGACAATAAACAACATGTCAACTTCTTAAAATCCTCAAAATGATCTCAACATCCATTTTAAATCCCTTCCTTTAGACCTTGCTACTATCAGATTAAGTAGCTATTGTTGCTCAACTAAATTAGCAGCTACTGCTACTGTTGTTGTTGTTAAATTGAGCAGCCGATTACTACTTCCTTGCAATTGCACTATGAAAACCCAATAGTTGCTTGCCATTGTTGTTGTTTCAAAACCATCACACCATCAAGGTCTAATCAAAGCTCCTTCAAACCACTTTAGATCAAGTCTAAATCACTTCGATAAAGATCACGGCTAGAGCCTCAAATCAAGAGGACTGGTCATCCTTGGTTCTATCTCTCAATAAAAAGCCAAAACTCTGATTAATGTCAAATCGAAACCAATCTGAGAGAATTAACAAATCAGCACGTTCAAAATTAGAATATAGTCATTGTGAATTTGCGGAATGAATGGAATAACCCTTAGATGATTTTTGGCACTCAAATCAGATTTGAATGCTTAAGGCATCAAATCTGATTTGATGCCTTGATGCGTGGGTGATTGGGGATTAAATTGTAAGGAAAACATGACAAAGTGAGTGTGAAGTGAGGGGAAAGATCAGATGAACATGATGAAGGGGTGAATTCATCTCCACCGATCTGAATTGATCAGAGGAGGTGGAATGGCATTATGCTAACCTACTCCAAACTAAACTACCAAATCCATGAATTCACTAGGTAATTCTACTAATTGATCTACACTACACTAACAAACATTGCAATTATCCTAAAAAGTAGTAAATTCTACTATAATTAGAGGAATGGGTTGCTTAGATCTACAGTAGATTGTTGCGGTGACAAAGGGGGTTGCGACCATCTTCAGCTAAAGAATGAGGTCTCTGGGCTGCAGTTGGTCACTACAACGATGAATTAGAGGGGGAGACACCGCCCCTTGACTAATCGGCCACCGGGATGCATTAAAAAGGGGTTTTGAGTGTTGTTATTGTAGTATGGATGACACAAATGCAAACCGATGTCGTGTCAAATTTATTTATTTATAATTTTTACTGATTTGTTTCCAGGTTGTTCACTGGGAGACAGTTATTAATATACATTACTCTCTAAGTCCAAAAATATTCTTTTATCCCAAAAATGAATGAATCAATCAATAAATGAAAGAATTGGTTAATTATTTACAAAAGAATCCACTTGCAATGATTAAAACAAATGTACACAAACTGGCATTAAAAACTAGCTACTACTACACTATGTTAATTATATACAACTAATATAAGTAATACCTAACTGAAGGTACAAAAATATCTAATAATATCTACTATACTAAGTTATATCAACATACTAATATCTATAGTAACATATATTATATATACATGCGTCGCTATAGCCTTAGTAACATATATACATAACATAAGGCAAACAGAACTACTTTTACTAACGAATATACACATATACAGTGACATATATAACCGTCACTAAAGCTCTAGTTTATTTATATATATAAGAGTTTAAACATATCTATACTACTTTTATCCTTATACACCTATACTAATTATATACCTATACATATTTATAATCGCTTATTTACATTATATATATATACACACGCCCTAACTCATACACAGGCATAGACTCTCAACACTTAGCCGCATTCATAACTAATCACTCCCTTCCTTCTTTTCCTTCTCTCTTTCACAACACTTAGAAATTTTTAGGGCCTTCTCTGGAACTAAACCCGATTCAGCTACTATTCACCTACCAAAAATTTGGGTTTTTAGTGGGCGGGTCGACCACGTTTGAGAGATATATAGCACCCGGTTAGGGTGGGACCAAATCTCTACTAGCAGCCAGCCCTAGTTCATTATTAGGTTCATTTAAATCTGATTCCAGGCCCATACAGGCGTAGCTACAGTGCAAGCCCTCGACCCAACACTATTCAAAGATTCATTCGTATGCTCAGTAACAAATCAGAGACGAATGGCTATTAGGGTGTTTGCGCCGAGCATTGTGACGAATGAGCAGCATAGCAAACGAAAGCATTTTATACCGCTTAAGGTGGTTTACATCCCACGATGTGGGACTTTAGCGACGAAGGCTTATGCGCTGTGCAGCATGCATGATTGTGCGGATTTAATGATTTTGGCCCTCAATTTGAGGGCCATAATTAGTTCTTATTTTAAGTTAAAATATACCATTAGAAAGCTCTTATATAGGGATACATAATTATGTAGTTAATTTAGTAAAATAACTTAATTAGTTATATTGTAAAATTGGTTAAAATTAGTAATTTATATATGTTAAATTAAGGGTTAATCCATTAATTAAAGTACAAATTGGTTAATTAATTGTAGAATTAACCTTACATAATGTTAATGTACATAATAAATTATTTATTATACATTTTTAATATATTTTAGTGACTTTATTTTAATTTATTCATATTTAAATACACATTTTAGATAGTTTTACATATAAATAATCTATAAATACTATAGTACACTATAAATACAATATAAATAGGTTGAAAATACTTAATATATTCTTATACAAGTGTACATTGTAACTTACTTTAGTGTTAGAATAAATTGCTAATTTATTTTAACTTAAGTTAATAAATTACCCAATTAACTTAATAACTTAATTACCAACTGTAAATATGTAATTAAATTAAATTATAGATACTATACAGTTCATATTATATAGTTAAATATGTATGTATAGTATTAGGTACAATTATCTACATATAGATAGGTTTATATAATTACTTAGGTTATTATACATTTAGGTTAATATAAATTAATAGATAATTATACAATAAAATTATATATACAATAAATTACTCTAAATATTTAATTTAATATATAAGATACAGATATAAGTGAATTATATACATTTTGTACATATTATACAATAGATATACTTAGCTTTAATTTATATATATAAGTATATACATAATATATAGGGTATTTTTGGATATTTTAGGGGTTTTTCTTATTTTTATAATTTTTATAGGTAAAGTAGAGATAAAGGATGAGAGAGAAAGAGTGAGATGAGAGAGAGAGGTTTCTTTTTGGTGTCTTTTTAGTTAGGTTATAATATTAAGTTCTAAGGTATACTGAATTGTCGGTTAATATGTTCTACCAAGTCGAGGATTCAGATTACCTTGAAACTTGGTACACACCTAAGGAAATACTTGATCTTACTCAAGACAGGTTTGTTTTATTTTTTTATAATTTTTATTTATTTACAAAGAAGCTCAATGTAGGCCTTAAAGGATGTTTGGAACATGAAACCTAAGGCCTAAAAATGAAGTCTAATGGTTAGAAAGGGTACTCAGGCACTCATGAACATCCAATACATCACACAATAGATATGCAAACATTTAAACATGACTTTTAACTCCATTTCATTCAATTTCCAGATTTGGATAGTTAGGACCTAGAACAAGTGGTTAACAAAAGTTAAGAGCACAAATTACAAGTTAAATTTAACTAATCATGAAGAGCAACTTGTACATGAATGCTTGTTCTATTCTCCTAAACATACAAAATAGTGCCAGCTCATTTGACCCACTAAACCTAGCTCAAAACTCAATCTGTTCAGACCAAAGTCAGACAGTGATGCAGCTACTACTACTGCTCCATTTCAGATCAGTAATTAGCTGTTGTCTCCACTTCCAGATGGCTTAAAACAAAATTGCAGCTATTGCTGCTATCTCAGCAATTGCAATGAGCATGAAACCAGCAGCTGGAAGTTGCTGCTATGTTTCAGTGTTATAACAAATCAAATTGGCAACTGCATCAGAGCTCAAGAAATCTACTCTTCAATCTGAAATACATTAGATTTAAGAGCTAACCATTCCATCTAAGAAAAATCCATTCTCAATTCCGCTGAAAACCACTTGCAAATTAGTATAAAACATTTCTAAAGATTTGAAAACCATTTCATGCAAGTTCTCCACCACAAAATTCTAAAACCCTAATTCTGTTCATTCTTTTTATCCTAGACAACAAAAGAGAATGAGATTGAATTAGACAATCAAACCAATGCACAATCAAATCAAAAATCTCTGCCAAAATCCTCGAAAACTTCAATTAATCTTCAAACATCGGATCTGAAAATCTTAAGTCAGGAAATGAATGTTGCCCCTAATTTGGCTTTTGTTTTAGGATTTGCATAGGTGATTTGATCACCAAAAGCTCCTAACAACTAGAGATCAGTGTTTAGGATTTTAGGCAATCCTGTAGAAGCTAACAGATCATGGTTTAGGCCTCATCTCAGTGAATTTGAGATTCCTTGGCCTAAACTACCTTAAAAACATAGCCACTCTAAAAAATTGGGTAAAGGCTTAATAAAAATTAGAAATCAAAACATTGAAGCCCAAACCCATTGCAATTAATCGAATTACTCAAAAATAAACTCGATTCACTTGATTGAAAGACATTAAAACCAAATAGAACCTTAATCTCTTGATTGAACATGAAAAACACATTTCTATATAACTTAAGTGAATCCAACTCAATTAAATCCATGGTGAGAACATTGATGATTATGTGGGTTGAATGGAATACCCTCAAGTTGATGTATGAGCGATTCAACTGATCTAAAAGCTAATGAGCTTCAAATCCATTGAGTGCTCTTGTGAGTGGGTGATTGGTGATAAGATTGTGCATCAACTAGGTGAATATGATTAGTGAGACGAAAAGGAAGAAAAATGGATCGTAATGGAGGTGGACAAACACCTCTCTAATCTAAATTGATCAGAGAGGGAGAATTCGTTCCTAAACTATTCTACTCTAATCTAGACTAAACCATCATCAAGTTTTAACATCTAAACTAAATCTACTAATCTACAGCACTCTAATTATCACTAAAACTACTCTAGAAAGTATTTAAAAGCCTAATCTAATCAGAGGAATGGGACCTTTAGATCCTTAGTCGACAGTTGAGGAGGAAGAAGAAAGGGAGGAGGTGCTCTAGCGGTGTGAAAGTCCACTAGTGGGACTCAGCGTCGCCCTGGGGTGCTATGATGTCCTTAGCAAGGAGGATTGATCGGAGAAGATGGAATTCCTTCTCCATGGGCGGCGAAACAGAGGCTAAATCAAGAGGAAGCTGGAGAGGATGAAGGTGACCAACTCGAGAGGTGTAGGAGGGAACTAATGGCATGCACGCGAGCTCAGGTGGTCACTTTAGTAGGCACGCTCAAGATCTGGGCACCACTAAGGTTGATTTAGACGAGATTAGGGCGTACGATGGGGATGAGCTTGAAGGAGAGCAGGAGGATTTAAATCAAATCGAAGCTACTAGATCAGATCTGGGGAGGGTGGTGATCCTACACGCAAGTTGGATGACGTTTGATCGTAGGATCAAGATCCACAGGAGCGACGACTAAGATTGGTCAAGTTCTTGCATGAATAGTACACCCGCACACCTGCAGATGTATTGGTGAATTTGCACACTAGCCCAGTTAGGCGAAACAGTATAGAAATGACACAAAGGCCAATTAATGGCGAAGATCAATGTAGTGCAGTCCCTAATGGTCTTACAAAGAGGCCCCTACAGCTATCAGAAAGGTCCTTGGCATGTTTTTATGTGAAGAAAATGTTATGACGTGAGGACCTAAGTCAAAAATCATTAATGCAAGGTCTAAATGATGTCCGAATGCTATCAAGTTTTTATTGAAGCATAATTGAATATTTAAGAAGTTAATTCCACCTTTGATTTGTACTTCTAGACTCAACATGTGTTTAATTTGCAATTTGGATCGTCATATTACACTTTGAATAGAATACCTCAATTTGTGACCTAATTTGTGTTTTTAACATTCATTTGCTATTTTAGGTCTTTTTCTCTAATTCTCACATTTAACCCTTTTCTTGTGTTAATTATGAAGTATTTAGCCTACTTTCTAGCTTAACTTGAGAATTTTAACTATGATGAGCCACACCTCATCATACTCCCATGCATAGGTTTTGCTAGTCCCTTAGCAAACAACTCATTAAGGTGCAAGGCATTCAGCACTAGCTAGGTAAGTGTGATGAGGTATTTATTTTTCTTTTCTCAAATTGTTAAGAGTTTAGAGATGATCTTTAAGCTGAAAGATTTTTCCGATAGGCCAATTGTGTTTATGTTTGGACATTGTGAGAACCAGTCACTTAGGAAGACTGATCAGAACTTAAGATTGATATGACATAGACCATCTCTCGACCAACAAGGACTCTTGATATTTAAACCTTAAGTGTAATTTCCAGGACTCAGAGGGTTTTACAAGACTCAGAAGCTAAGTGGTTATGGTTGTGCTCAATGATAGGTTAGGACTAACCAAGTGAACTTCAAAACTCAATCCCAATGTTTCACTTCTTTTTAAGTCCAAGTTAGTCCTAGCTTCAGCTCATGTTTTTGAATCAACTCTCAAAAATAAGGAAGATTCAAACCCAACTCTTATTGCAATGTGACTTAAAGAATATTTAGTGGCAATAAGGTCTTTGTAATGCACCCTAAAAATATTTTTGATGGAAGATATTTACAAGACATAGAGAACATACTTGACTTATTCTAAAGAATGTCTTTTTCTGAAAATTGCTTTTAACTTTTTTTGTTTTTTTTTTTTACTCAAATAAATGTCAGTATGTCTCTGACAACTTTATTTGGTAGAGCACACTTGTTTGGTGGGTGAGTACTTTGATGGAAAGAGCTTCTCCTAAACACAAGACTAAAGGCTAGGACAAAGAGTCTACCTGCATGCACAAATAAGGACTCCACCTTCCTTTATGAACACTAGGGTTGAATTTCAGGTTCACAAGATCTTTCCCGATACTGTGTAGTGTAAACCAAGGTTCCTTAGACTCCTAAATCAAAGCAAACCAGCGAATCCTATACTGGTGACTTAAGTACAAGAATACGTCTTAAGTTAAGAGAGATTGTGGTCTACCTTGTCAAAACTTGAAGTGTATTAAGCCAATGCCTAAGCAAATCAAGCTACAGTGGCCCAGAAAGTCTAACCAGTAAAGGTTGAATGTCCAAAAACTCTTATTCTATTTTTGTTTCCAGCAATAATATCATAATTAAATACTTAAGATCTTTTCCAATGCTTCTCTATCTCCTCAATTTCAGCATTGGAGTTCTCCCTCAACAATAAGATCAATAGGTTCCTTATTGTATTTTTGGAATTTTTATTTTTGGCATTTTTTTGTATTTTTTATTTTGTAAGTTTTTTAAAAAAAGTTAAAAGTTTCAAAATTTTTCAATTTTTTGGTACTTTTGATAATACTATACTATATACACTACAGGTGTGTCTATAATTGCATTTTAGAGAATGCTTTCACCATTTACACCCCCCATGCTTAAATGATGTAATGTCCTCATTGTATGAATAGGGTGGATGCAAATGCATGCTCCACTTTTCACTAACTTAGACTGGGTGACAGAAGGAAGTTAGAATGAGGAGATAAAAATCTATGTGCGAACAATTTCAAGTTTGATACATGATCAGAGTGGAAAGTCAAGCTAAGTACTGAAATGCATGACGTGTGACTATGAATGCATGCTAAAAATGCAAGGATAGACACCTAATGAAAGAAAATGGATAACATCAAAGGTGAAAACAGCTATATACAAAGGATAGGTTTGCTAAGTTTTACGCCTTCAGCTAGGTGCAAACCCAGATGATAGTTCAAAATATTTGAGTGAAATGATAGAATTGACAAGTCTGAGATCATGCGGCTCAATGAAGGGTTTTAATCTTTATCGGTTGATAATGAAAGGTCCAGATTTGTCAATCTCAGTGATCTCGATGGCTCCATTATCAAGGATTCTCAAGATCTTGAAAGGTCTAGCCCACTTGGATCTGACTTTCCCTAGGAAAAGTTTAAGTGTGGAGTCAAACAGAAGGACTTTCTGACCAGGGTGAAATGACTTCCTATGTATGTGACGATTATGGAAGGCCTTTAATTTGTCCTTATAAATCCCTGAGCTTTCATAAGATTCATTCCTTAATTCATCAAGCTCAGAAATATGTAGTCTTCTATGGTCATCAGCCTTCTCTAAGTCCAAGTTGCACTTTCTGATGGCCCAATAGGCTTTGTGCTCAAGTTCTACGGGAAGATGACAGGGTTTCCCTTACACAAGTCTAAAAGGAAACATGCCTAATGGGGTTTTGTGAGCTGTCCTATATGCCCACAATTCATCAAAAAGGCAGGAAGACCAATCCTTTCTAACAGGTCGAATGGTAGTCTGTAAAATCTTCTTAATCTCTCTATTGGACAATTCTGTCAGTCCATTGGTTTGAGGGTAGTAAGGTGTAGCAATCCTATGTGTCACCGCATACTTCCAGAGTAGAGACTGGAAATGTGTGTTCCTAAAGTGAGACCCTCCATCACTAATGATGGCTTTTGGTGCCTCAAATCTAGAGAAGATATAATCTTAAACAAATTGTGTCACAACTCTATGATCATTTGTCCTTGAGGGGATGGCTTTAATCCATTTAAAAACATAATCAAGTGCCAACAAGATGTACTCAAAGCCATGAGAATTTGAAAAAGGTCCCATGAAGTCAATGCCCCATATGTCAAAGACTTCGCACACCATAATCAAATTCAAGGGCATCATGTCTCGGTGGCCAATACTGACGAGAGAAAATAGCATAGACATGCCCTACTATATTCGTGTGTGTCTTTGAAGATCGTGAGCCAATAAAAACCTCTCTACAAAATTTTTGCAGCAGTCTTTTTGCTAGAGAAATGATCGCCACAGGCCTAGTCATGGCAGAACGACAGGATACTTACTATCTCCTTATCAGGGACACACTTCCTATGAATTTGGTCTTTACAGTGCTTGAACAACCATGGTTCTTCCCAGTAATAGTGCTTGGCTTCGGATTTAAGTCTGTCTTTTTGATGTTGGACCCAATCAGAGGGTACGATTCTAGAAGCCAGGTAGTTGACAAT
The DNA here is from genome assembly GCA_037157565.1 of Thalassia testudinum. Lineage (NCBI taxonomy): Eukaryota > Viridiplantae > Streptophyta > Magnoliopsida > Alismatales > Hydrocharitaceae > Thalassia > Thalassia testudinum. Next base: position 76,651,408 of record JAZHRO010000050.1, read on the forward strand.
GTCAACATCCCAAGAAAGATCAGAATGAATGACCAGCAATTTCTCATCAGGGAAATACTCGTGATTGGAAGTGAAGGAGATATCGCTTCAGAAGGAAGGCGAGATTGAAATTGCACTAGAGGGGGGTGAATAGTGAATTTATAAAATATTGTAAGACAAAAAATACAATCACAAAAAGATGCACCAGATTTTTAGGTGGAAACCCAAGACGAGTGAAAACCACTACCTAAGCCAATCCCTTGACTTAGGATTTTTTACCACAAAGTGATCAATCCACTAACCACACTACTTAAATGATGGTAGTGTACCTCAATTACAAATCCCACCTCCGATCCCTAACCAGAGGTTTCTCCCTTCACAATGAAGAGACAGAGACCCGACAGGCCGGATACCCAAAGTACAAAAGTAAGAATTAAACAACACCTATAGAGCACTCCAATAATTTGATTACTTCCATATTTATTAAGCACAAAGCGAACTCCCTAAGAATTTGCAGAACGAAGTGAACCAAGAGTGTGGGTTTGCCCTTTAATCAAAGTGTTGGCACAGCACAAGGGAAAAATGAAGCTAAGAGTAGTGAGTAAGTGATTTTCTACGGGAATTGAATTTCAAGAGGTGTTTTTCCTAAGAGGGATTGTAGTCTATTTATAGGCAAGTTTGGAACCTTCAAGAATGCTTGAGAGAGGTCTCCTAACTGTTGGAGGCAAATCCCAAGAGATTGGAACAAAATCCATCACAAATCAGGGTAATGATGAGTCTGATAGCAATATCAGATGTCTGCTTTTAGGATCAGACGTCTTGTAAGATGTCTGATTACAATTATGGTCGTCTAATACTATTAGCCAGGCTTTACTGGTTTCATTAGATCGAAACAGGGACATCTAATATTTTCACATAAGACGTCTGATAAAGATATTGGACGTCTAATTATGCATGGATTCGTTCCTGTTTTGACCAGATCCAAACAGGGTTCTGGATTTCAAGGAACAGACGTCAGTATGGAGATCTGTAGGATTTCCTAGACATCTGGAAACCTAAAAAGGACTTGTCTTGGAAATCTGACAGTAGATCTTTGGTTCCTAATGAGATTCTTACAGAAATAAATGAGAAACGGTCCAAAGGCTGATGTCTGGAGACATGTTCAGACGTCTAAAATGTATTTTGCTCGTTATTTTCAGAAGGAAGATGGGTGCTTGAGTCTAACGGTTGTTTTAAGGACGTCCAGGCAAACTATTAGACGTCTAGATGAGGCTATGGACGTCTGATGGAAGGTTGCTTCGACTGATACTTAAGAAGTCAGAAACCAAAGCAAAGCTATAGGTAATTAGACATCTGAAACACTTGTCAGACGTCTTAAAGTTGAAAATCAGACGTCTGACAGTTGTTATGGACATCTGATTTGAGTCTTAGTGTTAGGTTTTTGTTTCTAATTTATCCTAAGTGTAGAGAGCCTAAGTTAGCTATTTATAAGTTATTTTTGGGGGCTCTTTACAACATCTCTAGACTCAAATAAAATAAAGATTACAACCTTTGAAAGTTTACATAAAAAGCCTATGACCTATGACATACTCATGCTACCTAGTCTTCACACTTTTAATCCTCTGACTTGGAAAACTCCATGAAACCTGTAATTGTGTTATTACAGAGAAAAATATGCTACGCTTATGTTTTATTAGTTTTTCTTCATTTTGTAAAATCATCAAAATATTATATATGAGGGGTTGAACTAAAAGAGATAAGTGGTCAGCTACAACATTCTGCTTCCTAGCCTTATCACGAATCTCTAAATCAAACTCCTACAACAGCAGGATCCATCTTATCAGATAAGATTTCACGTCCTTCTTGGTGAGAAGATGTTGAACTGTTGTGTGGTCAGTGTAGACTATAATGTGGGAACATAAAAGATAAAGCCTGAATTTTTCTAGTGCAAATACAACTAGCAATTCCTTTTCAATGATAGTGTAATTCCTTTGAGCTTCATTTAAGGTCTTGCTAGCATAATAGATGACTGTAGGTTTCCCATCCATTTTTTGCCTAAAGACAGCCCCTACTGCATAATCAGAGGCATCACACATGATCTCAAAAGGGTGAGACCAATCCGGGGGTTGCAGTATTGCTACCTTGGTAACCAGATCACGAATTGTCGTATAGGCACGAACACAATCATTAGAGATCTGGAAGTCTACATCTTTAGAGAGGAGATTGGTGAGAGGTTGGGCTATTTTCAAGAAGTTCGCTATAAAGCAACGATAAAAACAAATATGCCCGAGGAAAGATCGGATCTATTTAACCGATGAAGGTAATGGCAAGTCATAAATCAATTTTACTTTTACATGGTCAACCTCAATTCTTCTATCAGAAGTAAGGTAACCTAAGACAAGTCCTTCTAGTACCATGAAATGTAATTTCTCACAGGAGAGTACCAGATTCACATTAATGCATCTTTGCGGGACCTTGGTCAGGTGGTCTAAACATGCACCAAATATGCTCCCGAAGACCGAGAAGTCATCCATGAAGACTTCTAAACAAGCACCTACTAAGTCGGAGAAGATTGCAAACATACCGCAGATAAGTAGTAGGTGCATTGCACAATCCAAATGACATCCTACAGAAAGCAAAGGTTTCGTAGGGGTACGTGAAGGTCATTTTTCCCTGGTCATCAGGGTAAATTGCCACCTGGTTATAACCTGAATAGCCATCCAAAGAGTAGAAAAATCTATTCCTTACTAATATTTCCAGAATCTGATCAATGAAAGGCAATGAGAAATTATCTTTCTTCGTGGCTTGATTGAGCTTTTGGTAATCTATACATACCACAAACTAGGAATCCTTGTAGGGATGACTTCTCCAGACTCAGTGTTATGACAGTAAGTTCGACCTTCTTAGGCACAACCTGAACAAGACTTACTGATGCTACAATTCTCAACACAGTTAATTAAAGTTATTAGTCTTAATTAATCGCGTAAAGAAATGACTTAGGCTAACTTGAATTATTAGCTTGTTGTCATTAGTTGTAGTATAAGGTCAAGATAACCTAACATTTTAGATTTAATTCATTTAACTGGTTGAGTCTAGGTCGTTCACTGGGAGGCATAATTTATAATTAAATTCACCATTCTTTTTATTTAAGTTAATGATTAACTAATTACTTCAATAATTATGAAATATGTTAACCACATGAATATTTGCACACAAGATTGAATAATTAAAGCATCCAATTATTCCACTAATAGAAAGAAATGAATATAAAGGATTTGCATTGAACAACAAGAGTAAGAAGTGTTATTACAATATGGCACAAAAGATAAGGCATAGAAAGATGTTTACAAAGAATATAAATGCCTTTTTAAACAATAAGGCCCAAGCACTTCATTTCTCAGCCTTCAACCTTTGATCAGACGTCTGTTAAGAAAATTAGATGACTTAAAAATTAAAATTGAACTTCTGATTAATGCCCCAGACTTATATATCTCTCTCTTTTAATCTCTTATTTAACTCACTCTCACCTCTTAAGTCTACTCTTTATCACACTCTCCCTTATACTTCTCTCTTTCTTCTTTACCTCTCTTCTTAACACTCTCGCCTTTACTGTGCATTCTCTTCTCTCCTTAACACATATCCATTTTGCTTTAACTCAAACCCACACTGTTCTTTACTTAACAAAAAGTACTTTAATGGGTGACTGGGCTTTTCGGGGATGCACAGTGCCCATAGGGTGGAATCAGACCCTACTAAGCCCAACCTAGTTTTTATTAGCTGGATTTTTAATCATTTAACCAATGCACAGTACTAAGCCCAATCAAGCCCACATGCTCACGCCCACCTGAGCCCACGCACACTTACGTGTGAGCACACGCCTGCACATGCACATGCACGTGCGCCACACACGGTCAAGAGATCGAAATGGTCATATGGATTAGGTGTGCCCAGAGCTTAATGACTGAAGCGCTGGGTGCACGAAAACATAATATACTAAAGAGGCACTTCACAAGTTTCCGATGTGGGATCATTTAGCAGTTCTCCTTCTACGCCCAACGTCACTGATGAGAACCTCATCATGAGCCATAATTAGCTCATTTTGACCCAATAAAAAGGATAAAAGCTCCTACATATCTCAAGGAAAGGCGTAACTCAGAGAATTCTGAGTTTGAGAAGAAAACAAGTCATAAGGGGTAAAAGTGCAATTTTACCAGTATAATCTGCATACAGGGTAATTCAGGGCCCAAACATAGGTCAAAACAGCTTAATAAGAATAAAAGTGGGATGAAATGATCTAGCAAGGGCTACAGCAATTCCAAGAGACTAAATCTGTAACCCTAAAACAACCCACTTCAATTCACAAGGTTCGAGGCAAAGTAAAAATAGAATAAACCCTCTAAAATTCATAGAAAAATAATCTCTAGGGTTTAGAACCTTCAATTTGGCCTTTAGAACCCATTTTGACCTACATTGAGAACCATGCCCAATTAATAACTTAATTTGGGTTTTTGCACAAATTGACCGGTCGAACAAGGTTTAAGATGAAAATAAAATTCACCATCAGATTTCTTAGGTCCTAATTAGTCATGTATAAAAACTTGAGCCTAAGAAGAAACCTCCTTGACCGACTTTACACTTTGGTCCTCATATATTTACTCTTTGGCCCTCAACTTTTGAACCCTCGCATTTTGACCCCTAACTCTCCTTCGTTCTTTGCAATCAGGTCCCTCCTGCAAAACCCTGCCAGCACCATGCTTCGGCGACCTTGCGCGGAGCATGGCGCCGCGCAGGGTGAGGTAGGGGACCTGGCAAGTGAACCGGGGGTGCCCTGCGTCGTCAGCCGTCGCAGGAGCACCCCCCTGGTCATTGTAGGCCACCATACCGGCCGTGCGAACGCACGGACGGTATGGGTTCATGTTCCAACCATTCTCCGGCGAGGGAGACACGTCGTCTCCCTCTGCCTTCCTCCCTGCTTCATCCCTATAAATACCCCCCGCCGCTCCACCGACGAGGGCAGCCTGGATCTGACGGAGAAAACCCCCAGCTTTCTTCTCTTCTTCCTCCGGCAGACGCTCACCAGCTCCGGCGGCTTCCTCCCCCTCCACCTCTTCGCTCTGCCGCAATACCAGCAGCAGAGACTTCCTCCCCTGTTCTTCCCGCGCCACGCCGCACCCAGCTGGCGCCTCTCCAGCCCTCTGCTCGCCGCCGCCCCTCTCCCTGAGCATCGTCTTCTCCGGCGACAGTCGATACGACTGTCGCCCTATTCCTCCCCCTTCGTCCCTGCAAGTAAGCTAGAGTTACTCCCCTTCTCCTCCTCTTTCTTTCCCCGCTTTCAATTTAGTCAATTAAGCCCTCTACCGACCCTGTTCACCCTCACCCTCTTCGCCTCCGACCACCCTCCGGCGAGCCGCTCCCATCACCTCAGCGACACACACGGCTCGCCGACCACCGCAGAACCTCCGCCTCCTCACCCTGATCCTCTTCCGTCCCTCCACTTCCCACCAAACACCCTCTGCAGATCCACCGAACACACCCACTTCTTCGCTCACAGTTTGACCTAGGACGACCTGTTGGCTCCATCACGCCCCCTGCAGCCCCCCTGACCACCTTCGCCATGCCACGGCGAAGGTCCCCCGCCTGTCTGATTTGGCCGAGAGGCCGTTCTTCTGTGACCAGGTGACTCGCCCGCCGTCGCCATTACTGCGCAGGCAGAGCTGCTTCACCTGCAGGTGCAGGCACGCCTTCGCCCAGGTTTGACTCCCAGGTTGCGCAGGGACTCTCCGCGAAACGTCCCAGGTTCACAGATGGGGCGAAGGCCGCGCGGGAAGCCACGATCGCCCACTGCTCCATCCGCGACGCGCGCTCAATTGGGGTGGGACATTTAGTCCCACCTCGGAACCTCTCGGAGGCGCGCGGACGCATAAAGGCAAAAAGTGCCTTATGCTGTCTGCCTCCTGACCACGGGGTGAGGTCCCTCTCACCCGACCCGACCCGGCCTCGTCCGTGACCACGCTCCGCGGACCTGGCCCGACCCGATTAGACCGACCTGCACTCCTCGCCCACCACGCACGCCGGTGGGCCTGGACCCGGGCCTGACCCGAACCCGATTACCCGGTAGCGCTCTGGGAGAGCTTCCGAAGAGTGATTTCAGAGAGAAAGAGAAACGCGGGGGAGGGGGGTAGAGTAGGTTTTTGCCCTCTGATGCTGAACTCTTGAGCGTGCAGGCACAGGTGAAGGACTGTGGAAGAAGAAGAACTGAAGCGGCACTGTACGTCCTGAAGACAGGTAAAGACAAAGAAGAAGAAGAAATGAAGAGAAGCAAGAAGCAAGAAAAGAAGAAGAAGATCTGAAGAAAAAGAAAGAAAGAAAACAAGGAAGAACAGAAGACAGAAGAAGAAGAGCACGAGGGGAAGATCTGAACAAAGCAGAAGAAGAAGGAAGGAAGACTTAGTAGCTGAAGGCAGAAGCTCTGCAGCCATAAAAAAGAGAGGTCACCACGATTGCAGAAGAAGAAGAAGAGAGGTCAAGGCAGAAAACCAAAAAAGAAGAAGAAGAAGGAGATCTGAAGAAAGAGAAAGAAAAAAAAAGAACATCACAACAAATTCTTTCCCTCTCTCTTTATTTTGTAAAAGAAACATGTATATCTCTAGAATACGACTTGCTCCCTGAGTTCGACCTCGAGAACTCTTTCATTTTTCCGAGTAAAAAATTTTTATATGAAACGTTGGTAACAACCGGCTTTACTACAATGTTATAACAAATACAAAACCGACGTCCTTCATTTTGGCGCCGTTGCCGGGGAGCAACGGCTATTCTAGAGGTAAACATTCCTGTTTCTTTTAAGTTCTGATAATCTCCTCTCTTTTGTGCAGCTACAGGAACTCAAGAAGACAAGCAACCACACAACCACTCCGAAGACAGGTAAAATCTTTTCTCTCACTATTAACCCCAACACTCTAAAGAGGAAGAAAAGAAAAGAACAAGCAATATAGGGCTAACCTGTCTTCCATACTTAGTAACCATAAAAAGTTGCATGTTTTCAACTCATCACTCCTGCACACTATTAAGGGTATTTAAGGGCTAACACATTCTTGCTTGAGCCCTAATTGCCCAACAAAGAGTTAAATGGACCAAGTAGAGCCAACATAAGGTCAAACATTAGGATTTCAGTAGAGACACACCCCTTAATCAAGAATTGAGGAAATCCAAAAGAGGTGTGCCCAAGCCATTGATTGAAAATAATTAACAAGAAAAATCCTAAACAATTGGCTCTCTCTAAACACTTGAACCCTAAAAGACAGGACCCAAAAAGCTCTCAAAGAAAACAAGAGGTAAAGTTGACCCCTTTGGGTTAACCAACCTTAAATTAGGTCACTCTTTGCACTTAAAAAGACTAAAGTTCAAGTGAAACCTTAAGCACCCTGATCTTAAAATTGGTAGACTTAAGAGGTCAAGATCCCCATTCTGGTCTACCTGGAACCGCAGTGACAAGAGAGGTCGGGTGGGGGAAACCCTGTAACCCGTGGGGACGCTCTACCGTGTAGGGGTCTTCGCGGGACTCTCCCTCTCTGGCTGCCCAGGTAATTCTCAGGTGGACGATCTTTCTGATCAAGGGGTCCATCTGCCCCGCACCTCTATAGTCACCCAACACATTTTTGGGTGTCTTGATTGGGTCCAGCACCTTCTAAACTTACCTCTCCCAACAGTGCATGTACGGAAGGAGGTCTCTAAGACCACCCTTAAGACCTCCATTAGAAATTCGCTCTCGTCAAGGCCAAGCCTCGACGCCCGTATTTGTGCAGCAACACCCTCACATTATTCTCTCTTCTGATTCAGAACCAAGTTCTTCTTCTTCCCCCATCATGGCTCAGCCAGTTGAGGAAGAAAATAATCTGGAACACCAGCTCCAGCGACTCAATGACCTCTTCCAAAACTTCGTGCACCCACCGCAGCGTCCTATGATGCGGGACCACTACAATCCTGCTGCGGTGGCCATTGAGCCTCGAGTTAGAATCCCGATTGGAGGACCTGATTCCGAACTAAAGCCCAACATGATTCACGCTATACCTAAATTCCATGGGCTTAATTCTGAAGATCCCTTCCAGCACATCAAACAGCTTAAGCATCTGGCCCACACTTTTGGATCAGATGCGCAAAACCAGGATATTCTTCTCATGAAGATGTTCTCCTTTTCTCTTATGGACAAGGCCGCCCATTGGTATCAAACTCAGACCCGGCCGATCAACACTTGGGAAGAACTTCAATCCGAGTTTTTGAAAAAGTTCTTTCCCGTTGGTCGAACCAACGCCTTGCGCCATCAGATTACACACTTCACTCAACAATCAGGAGAACCTCTCCATGAGGCATGGGATCGTTTTCAGGATCTCATGAGGAAGTGCCCCCATCACGGAGTTCCTAAATGGGAACAAGTCCAATCTTTTTACCAGGGACTCCGTGAGGACATCCGCCTTTTCGTCAATGCAACCTGCGGAGGAAACATCATGGGTCAACATGAAGACACCGTATGGGAGATTCTCGAAAACATGTGCGAGAACTCCATCAACAATGACTCCATGGGATTATTCGACAGGACGAATACCCGCGCAGCGACGAATCTTAAGGGAGCACATGAGACGCAGGGCCTGTCCGCATCAGTCGACCTGGAATTAATGGCCAGTCGATTGGACAAGGTCTCAATCATTGAAAAGAAGGTGGATGAGCTGACTCAGCACTTGCAGCGAGCCACCTCTGCGCGTAACTCCTTTGCACAACCTCCTTCCACACAGGAGACTGTGCAAAACATCCTACACCGATCCTCCCCTGGGATGGATCCATATCCATCCCCATCTAATTCTTGGACTGGAAGATCATCCGATCCTTTCTTCACCAGCCGGGGGAACTCCATTCCTCCTTTCCCTGATTCTCAGGAAGTTCCTCAGACCTGCGAGGACCTCAACGCCATCCAGAACGACCCATTCTCCAACACTTACAACCCTGGATGGCGAAACCATCCCAATTTTCAGTGGGCGGGAAATTCCCAAACCCAAAGACCACCTTTTCAGTCCCGCCCACAGCCCTCTCATCACTACCAGCCGCCTCAGCCTCGGCCCAACCCTACTTATCCATCAGGGCCAAATCAAGATCAAATGTCCTTAATCCTTCAGACTCTGGCTGACATTCAAAAATCGAATGCGGCCATTCAAAAATAGCACAAGGACGAGCTTACTGAAGTTAAAACTCAGCTGGCCCAGTTGGCAAATTCTCGCCAGCCAGGCACACTCCCGTCCCAACCCCTTCCTAACCCAAATAACGTGCCAACCCAGAAGCGCGTTATGAATCCAAATTTAGGCCACGCTCAATGGATTTATCAGGCCCCCACTGCCCCATCTCCAGACGAGATGGAAGCCTCAACTTCGCGTACGGGATTTCAGCAGCAGCCACCCCTCCTACCAAATCCAAACCAAAATCAGGCCGGATTAAATTCTGTAACAACACGTAGTGGTAAGACAACTCAGGACCCGCATTATCCAAACCACTCCCAGCCTGATAACCATGACCCTAGGATAGTTAGCCAAGGTACCGCTGTTCCAGACCCACAACCTGGACCTATCATAGAGGAACCAACCAAGATCCCGTTTCCCGAGGCCCTGACCAAGGGAAAGAAGACCACCAAACCCGTGGCCCCTGAGGAGGACCTGGTCAAGCTCTTTGAGCAGGTCCACATAAACATCCCCTTGATGGATGCAATCCGCCACGTACCAGCTTACGCACGATTTCTAAAGAATATATGTACACCCCAGCGTAAGCCGCGAACCAAGGGAGGGAGCCCAATTGTTCTGTCAGAGCAAGCCAGCTCTGTAATCCTTAGTAGACTCCCACCCAAGGCAAAAGATCCTGGAACTCCCCTGATCTCCTGTAAGATAGGTGGTACCCAATTTGATAGAGCATTGTTAGACTTAGGTGCATCTATAAATCTGATACCCACATCCTTACTTGACCATCTGGAAGAATCTGAGCTGAAACCAACCGAGGTGACATTACAATTAGCAGATCGATCTATAAAGTCACCAAAAGGGATTCTCGAGGATGTTATCGTGAGAGTGCGGGATTTCTATTTTCCAGTGGACTTTATAGTCTTAGACATGGATGCACCTGAGAACCCTAGGGATACACCAATCATTCTAGGGAGACCTTTCTTGGCTACTGCTAGAGCCAACATCAGCTGTGAGGAGGGCCAAATAGAGCTTAAGTTTGGAGATCAAACACTGAAAATTGATATATTTAAGGCCCAACAAGGAATTAATTGCGGCGTCATCGAGCAAATTTGTGACATCAAGACTTTGGTTGATGAATCACACCTCCAGAATGACTTGAGTATGCCTCATCAACCACAGAAGGATCTTGACCCGCAAACAGAGGAGTCAAATCCAGATGTGAACAACCCAGTAACTCCCACCCTTGAACCTCACATCTATACTGAACCACCCGCTGCTGCTGAAAACCCCATCCTTGAACTGAAACCCCTTCCTGCTCATTTGAAATACATCTTTTTGGGTTCTAATCAGACCCTTCCTGTGATCATCAATTCCAACCTCAGTCCTGAACAGGAATCCCGTCTGATTGTTGTCCTCCAGCAACATCGCAGAGCCATCGGATGGACTCTCGATGATTTGACTGGAATAAGTCCCTCTTATTGTACTCATCATATCTATTCAGAAGAGGGCACACGACCTTCTCGTGAAATGCAGAGACGCTTAAACCCCAATCTGCAGGAGGTCGTGAAAAAGGAGATCATCAAGTGGTTAGATGCCGGGATCATCTACCCGATCTCCGATAGTCGTTGGGTGAGCCCAATTCAGGTCGTGCCTAAGAAGGCAGGACTCACCACTATAACGACTGAGACCGGAGAAATCATTCCTACCCGATTAGCCAACTCGTGAGAGTCTGTATAGACTACCGTCGACTCAATTCCTCCACGAAGAAGGATCATTTCCCACTACCCTTCATTGATCAAATTCTCGAAAAACTAGCGGGAAATAGGTTCTTCTGCTTTCTTGACGGGTACTCCGGTTATAACCAGGTGGCAATCCATCCTGAGGACCAAGAAAAGACCACGTTCACCTGCCCCTTCGGAACATACGCTTTCCGAAGGATGCCTTTCGGTCTTTGCAATGCACCCGCTACTTTTCAGCAATGCATGCTTGCCATATTCTCAGATATGGTAGGTGATTATCTGGAAGTCTTCATGGATGACTTTTCAGTTTTCGGAGCATCATTCGACGATTGCCTCCAACACTTGGTCCAGATACTCAGGCGGTGCATCGACGTGAATTTGGTTCTTTCTTGGGAGAAGAGCCATTTCATGGTGCCTGAGGGAATTGTCCTGGGACACTCAATTTCGGAGAAAGGTATCCAAGTGGATCGAGCTAAGGTTAATCTGATTTCTCACCTTCCTATGCCTAGCTCGATCAGGGACATCCGATCCTTTTTAGGGCATGTCGGTTTTTATCGACGATTTATCCCTGATTTTTCAAAAATCGCACGCCCCCTGACCACTCTTCTCTCCAAGGATGTTCCCTTCAAAATCTCCAAGGAATGCACTCAAGCATTTGAAATCCTGCGTGACCGAGTCACCCAAGCCCCGATCCTACAGTCCCCTGATTGGTCTCAACCCTTTGAGATCATGTGTGATGCATCCGACTTCGCTGTAGGAGCGGTTTTGGGGCAGAAAAATGACAAGAAACCTGTGGTCATTTACTATGCCAGCAAAACACTCGATGAGGCTCAGCGTAACTATACAGTTACTGAGAAAGAGCTGCTAGCTGTAGTATTTGCCCTAGAGAAGTTCAGATCGTACCTTCTGGGTTCCCATGTCATCATATACTCGGATCACACGGCTGTGAGGCATCTCCTTGCAAAGAAGGACGCGAAACCTCGATTGATCCGATGGATCTTGCTGTTGCAAGAATTTGACCTCGAGATTCGCGATAAAGCGGGAAAACAAAACGTGGTAGCTGATCACTTGTCCCGTCTTCCTTCTGAAATGATAGACCCTTCTGGACCCATCACTGAGCATTTTCCCGATGAGCACCTGCTGACTATTGGTACTAGCCTTCCATGGTTTGCTAATATTGTAAATTACTTGGCATCTCATCAGACCCCGTCCGATTGGCCGAAGGCCAAGAAAGACAAATTACGCTCCGATGCCAAGTATTACATTTGGGAAGACCCGTACCTCTTCCGCATAGGTGCCGATCAGATCATCCGAAGATGTGTCCCGGAAGGGGAAGTCAACAATATCCTCTCTTTCTGCCATGACCAGGCATGCGGTGGCCATTTTGCCGGGCATAAAACCGCATCAAAAGTCCTCCAGTGCGGCTTTTACTGGCCCACACTGTTCAAAGACGCACACAGTCATTGCAAGGCATGCAGTCGTTGCCAGACTTTGGGCAACATGAGCCATCGCGACATGATGCCTATGCAACCGATTCTAGTATGCGAAATCTTTGATGTTTGGGGGATTGATTTTATGGGCCCCTTTCCTATTTCGGATGGTTTCGAATACATTCTGTTGGCTGTGGACTACGTGTCCAAATGGATCGAAGCCATACCGACCCGAACCTGTGATCACAAAATCGTTCTCAAATTTATTCATCAACACATTTTCTCAAGGTTCGGGATTCCTCGTGCAATAATCTCTGATGGGGGACCCATTTCACAAATGCTCAGTTTAGGTCACTGATGACCAAATACGGGGTGTCTCACCGAATCTCTACTCCTTACCACCCCCAAAATAATGGTCTAGCTGAGCTGTCTAATCGGGAGATCAAGAAAATCCTGCAAGTCACTGTTCGACCTGACAGGAAGGACTGGTCGTCCCGACTTCCGGAAGCATTGTGGGCCCATAGGACCGCCCACAAGACCCAATTAGGCATGTCTCCCTTTAGACTGGTGTACGGAAAGGCATGCCACCTTCCCGTCGAACTGGAGCATAAAGCCTATTGGGCAGTACGGAACTGTAATCTGGATCTTTCTAAGGCTGGTACCCACAGAAAACTCCAAATCAGCGAGATCGATGAATTACGCATAGACGCGTACGAGAACTCGCAAATCTACAAGCAGCGGGTTAAAGCCTTCCACGACAAACACATCTCGAGAAAGATCTTTCATCCTGGTCAAAAGGTCCTACTCTTTGATGCCCGACTCAAACTCTTCCCAGGAAAACTGAGATCTAAGTGGGTCGGACCATATTTGGTCCGACAGGTTTTTGGAAATGGAGCAATCGAAATCAGTCCACTCAGCCACGATTCTGAACCTTTCATCGTGAATGGTCAAAGACTCAAGCCGTTCATTGATGTAACTTCTACTGATTTGGCTGAGGCATCTTATATCCTCCTTTCCCCTTGAGCTTATTACGCCCAGCCGATGGCGTAAAACTCAGCGCTTAACGGGAGGCAGCCCGTCATTCTCTTTGAAAACCTGAAATTTTTTCTGACACCTTTCAGCACTCGAAATTCACCCTTGTAGACAGCCGACCCCAACTCAGATGTTCGCATCTGAGATTTGAAATCGTCCGCAAAAATTCAACCCGACCCATCCACTCACCCAAATTTCTGTCTTAAGGAATGAACTAAGACCCCCTAGGTTACAATGAGGACATTGCAAATCTTAGGCATGGGGGGGAAGGAAAGTGCAAAAACTTGTAAGAAAAGGTTTCAAACAAAAAATTCACATATGCCAAAAATACCATAAAAATTAAAAAAATTTTTGAAAAAGAATAAGAGGAAAAGAGGAGAAGGAAAATTTTGTGAAGGAGAAAAGAAACAAAATGAAAAAGGAGCACAAAATTATGAGAAAAAGTGATAGTCATTAGTAAGGAACTAAGGAATTAACCTAAGTTCTAGACCTCATTCGAGAAAATAACTGAAAAGTGCACAATGAGATTAGTAAGAATGCAAACCTTAGGCATTCTTGAATAGACTCTTAGTACCCATTAAGATCTGGACACTCCTCAAGAGGTTGAGGAAAATGAAAAGCTGAAGTATTAGGTCCAAGGCTTAGGAAGTATTTGGCCTCGTTAACTAATTTTTGGTTTACGGGACTCAGTAACCTAAGCACCCTAATCTCACACACAGCCTGGTTCAGTAAGCGTAAAAATCAGAATCACGCAGAAGCGTCGCAAAAATCTGAAAAGAACACCTAGAATAGGAGCGGCCGATCAACACAAGTTGATTTGGACGAGTTCCCAGCGTAGAGAGGCGGGAAATCCCCTCGAAGACGCGTAACAAAATATCATCTCCTCGGTGCTTGTCTCTTAGGATATTTACATATCCTACGGGGGGCATGTAAGCACTCTGCTGGTTCAGATTCCATGGATGGCATTATCTCGAAGTGTCAATTGCCAGGGTCTGGATTCGGCCACGGAATACCATGGATGGGATTATCTCGAAATCTCAATAGCCAGGGTTCCGGGGGTTGCCATGGGCGGTGCTATCTCGAAGCATCGATCGCCAGGAACCCTTGAGGATTGATGATGGGAGCAAGGAATCTGATACAGACCGTGTTGAAAAGCCAATCCTAGGCTAGAACTAAAAAGAAAAAGAGAGAGAAAACTCTCCAAACAGAAAAACTTTCTATCTCTCTCTTACAAAACGCACTGCGAACCGAGCCAGGGCTAAAATCATTTTAAGCACGGGTGCTTTAACCACGAAGTCCAATAAACCTTAGGTTAGTTCTTGTGGGCCTTAAAAACCTTTGCTAAAAGACTGAGGCTAAGGCTAGACAGATTTGGATCTTGATTGGTACTAGAGTACCTTTTAGGCCTATGATCAGCATTCTAACCTAATCTATGAAGGCACTTATCTAAAACTATTGAAAACTTCATGGTCTAGAACAAGGGTTGAAACCTTAAGTTTTTTTTGCTAAGGGACTAGCAAAAGCTAGGCATGGGGGTATGATGAGAACCTCATCATGAGCCATAACTAGCTCATTTTGACCCAATACAAAGGATAAAAGCTCCTACATATCTCAAGGAAAGGCGTAACTCAGAGAATTCTGAGTTTGAGAAGAAAACAAGTCATAAGGGGTAAAAGTGCAATTTTACCAGTATAATCTGCATACAGGGTAATTCAGGGCCCAAACATAGGTCAAAACAGCTTAATAAGAATAAAAGTGGGATGAAATGATCTAGCAAGGGCTACAGCACTTCCAAGGAACCAAATGATAATCTGTAACCCTAAAACAACCCACTTCAATTCACAAGGTTCGAGGCAAAGTAAAAATAGAATAAACCCTCTAAAATTCATAGAAAAATAATCTCTAGGGTTTAGAACCTTCAATTTGGCCTTTAGAACCCATTTTGACCTACATTGAGAACCATGCCCAATTAATAACTTAATTTGGGTTTTTGCGCAAATTGACCGGTCAAACAAGGTTTAATATGAAAATAAAATTCACCATCAGATTCCTTAGGTCCTAATTAGTCATGTATAAAAACTTGAGCCTAAGAAGAAACCTCCTTGACCGACTTCACACTTTGGTCCTCATATATTTACTCTTTGGCCCTCAACTTTTGAACCCTCGCATTTTGGCCCCTAACTCTCCTTCGTTCTTTGCAATCAGGTCCCTCCTGCAAAACCCTGCCAGCACCATGCTCCGGCGACCTTGCGCGGAGCATGGCGCCGCGCAGGGTGAGGTAAGGGACCTGTCAAGTAAACCGGGGGTGCCCTGCGTCGTCAGCCGTCGCAGGAGCACCCCCCTGGTCATTGTAGGCCACCATACCGGCCGTGCGAACGCACGGACGGTATGGGTTCATGTTCCGACCATTCTCCGGCGAGGGAGACACGTCGTCTCCCTCCGCCTTCCTCCCTGCTTCATCCCTATAAATACCCCCCCGCCGCTCCACCGACGGGGGCAGCTTGGATCTGACGGAGAAATCCCCAACTTCCTTCTCTTCTTTCTCCGGCAGACGCTCACCAGCTCCGGTGGCTTCCTCCCCCTCCACCTCTTCGCTCTGCCGCAATACCAGCAGCAGAGACTTCCTCCCCTGCTCTTCCCGCGCCACTCCGCACCCAGCTGGCGCCTCTCCGGCTCTCTGCTCGCCGCCGCCCCTCTCCCTGAGCATCGTCTTCTCCGGCGACAGTCGATACGACTGTCGCCCTGTTCCTCCCCCTTCGTCCCTACAAGTAAGCTAGAGTTACTCCCCTTCTCCTCATCTTTCTTTCCCCGCTTTTAATTTAGTCAATTAAGCCCTCTACCGACCCTGTTCACCCTCACCCTCTTCGCCTCCGACCACCTTCCGGCGAGCCGCTCCCATCACCTCAGCGACCCACACGGCTCGCCGACCACCGCAGAACCTCCGCCTCCTCACCCTGATCCTCTTTCGCCCCTCCACTTCCCACCAAACACCCTCTGCAGATCCACCGAACACACCCACTTCTTCGCTCACAGTTTGACCTAGGACGACCTGTTGGCTCCATCACGCCCCCTGCAGACCCCCTGACCACCTTCGCCGTGCCACGGCGAAGGTCCCCCGCCTGTCTGATTTGGCCGAGAGGCCGTTCTTCTGTGACCAGGTGACTCGCCCGCCGTCGCCATTATCGCGCAGGCAGAGCTGCTTCACCTGCAGGTGCAGGCACGCCTTCGCCCAGGTTTGACTCCCAGGTTGCGCAGGGACTCTCCGCGAAACGTCCCTGGTTCACAGATGGAGCGAAGGCCGCGCGGGAAGCCACGATCGCCCACTGCTCCATCCGCGACGCGCGCTCAATTGGGGTGGGACATTTAGTCCCACCTCGGAACTTCTCGGAGGCGCGCGGACGCATAAAGGCAAAAAGTGCCTTATGCTGTCTGCCTCCTGACCACGGGGTGAGGTCCCTCTCACCCGACCCGGCCTCGTCCGTGACCACGCTCCGCGGACCTGGCCCGACCCGATTAGACCGACCTGCACTCCTCGCCCACCACCGCACGCCGGTGGGCCTGGACCCGGGCCTGACCCGAACCCGATTACCCGGTAGCTCTGGGAGAGCTGTCCCAAGAGTGGTTTCAGAGAGAAAGAGAGACGCGGGGGGGGGAGGGTAGAGTAGGTTTTGCCTCTTGACGAAAAACTCTGAAGTGTGCAGGCCAAAGAAGAAGAAGAAGACCCACGGAAGAAGAAGTGCAGGCGAAGAAGAAGGAGCTGCACTGTAGCAAATGCTCAGTTAAGTCGTCGAAGCACCGGGCCAGACGACGGAAAGTCAGCAGCCAGAGCAACACAGAAGGCAGGCTGAAGAAGAAGGAAGGGAGACTTAGTAGCCGAAGGCAGAAGCACCACGATTGCAGAAGAAGAAGAAGAGAGGTCAAGGCAGAAAACCAAAGAAGAAGAACAAGGAGCTCTGAAGAAAGAAAAACATCACCAACGCAGGAACAGCAGGAAGAAGAAGAGCATCACCATTGCAGAAGAAGATTATCACCATAGCAGAAACCAAGGAAGAAGAAGAAGGAGATCTGAAGAAAGAGAAAGAAAGAAGAACATCACAACAAATTCTTTCCCTTTCTCTTTATTTTGTAAAAGAAACATGTATATCTCTAGAATACGACTTGCTCCCTGAGTTCGACCTCGGGAACTCTTTCATTTTCCGAGTAAAAAAAATTTATATTTGAAATGTTGGTAATAACCGGCTTTACTACAACGTTATAACAAAACTCACAAACCCGGTGAAAAAAAAACCAGACGCGTTTCAGGTAGGGATCAGAATTACTAGGAAGTGCATAGCTAAGCTGTCTAATTTCTTTATTCAATTGTTGACTATTCCTCAACATCTCTCCCATATTTTCCATCATTTTCTTTTGTTATTTTTGCATTTCTATCATAAAAGAGGAGAGGCTACTACTATCAGATTGGGGAGGATAGTCATTCTCAGGCTCTGGTTGCCTAGGGGTATCAGTCCAACCTCGATACAGAAAATCATGAAGGGTGGGAGGGTTGGGTGTTTGCATAGTAGTAGGGATTCTAGGGTTGGAAAATCCCACTCCTAGGCGCTGCTCAACAGTGGGAGCTATCAGGCTAGTGCTCCCAGGATAAGAATAAGAATGATCCCATGAATTGTCAATGTACCCATCAAAGGATGGATACGCTCAGGGCATGGGATCCTGGTTAAAAGTAGGAAGTATTAACTCTGATAATCTAAATGATAGGAGTAGGGGTGATCCATTTCTTTAAGCCAAATAGGTTTAACTCTCTTAGGATTTAAAAGAAATGAAAAACTTCCTAGAGAGTTCTACCACTGTCAAAACAAATGTAAATACAGTGGGATCTATTTTTAGTAGATTCTAGGTCTTAGCTGTTCAGTTGGTGACCAAACAAGTTTTGCAAGAATTACGCTTCCTAGGCCAACCTTCGTTGGTGCCTACAACCTACTCGCAAGGGATGGAAGTCTCGAATCGAGCCCACGCACGAGGAACCGAAGTAACTTCGTGGGTAGACTTGTTGATTTTCGATTAACTTCCCTTGTGGTGCAAAGAGGAGAGGTAGAAATTTATCTAGTGACTTTATGTGTGAGGTGCACAGTGTCTCAGGTGTGCAATCATACGTTTGTGTTTTGAGTTTTGAAATCTCGCAAACAAGCTTCATTTGCACATAGTTTTAAGTCACAGATTTTAAGGTCCAACCTCTTAGCAGTCCCAATTTTTAAAGTGACCACTGGATTAATTCGATTCAAGCACTTTAGTGGTCTTATCTTTAGGTTCAATGCAGATGCATGACAGGTAATTGATGCTCAAGAAAAAGACGTACCTTACTCCAACTTTCTTCAATGCAGGATGCTTTCAATGCAAAAAAAAAAGCTAGATGATGCTCATTCAATCGTAGATGGTCGCCATATAGATATGCAGCTTCTAATAGGCAGTTCGATATATATATATTTAAATAAATATTAAGCAATCAAACCTAACTAACTAACCTATATACAGTTCAAATAATTCAAATAATTTCATAATCTAAATAAAATGAGAACACACTCTCAAAAATACGCTCTCGCATACAAGTGCGATAAAAAATAAAGAAACACTAGGAACACATTCCCAAAAATGCCCAAGGGTCCATAAGACAGAATTAAGTTCCAATGTCAATATAAACTAAATCTAAACTAAGATCTAATGACTAAATCAGAAAAAAGTTCCTCCGTACGCCTACTTGCATGGGATCAAGGCCCACAAGCATCCGTTGTTGGCCTACAGGTAGCATCAAGGTCCACCAAAAATATCGCCTCCGTCATGCGCGCCCGTCGCGTTTGTTGTGTGTTTTTGTATAGAAGAAGATCCACAGTTAGTAATTCAGAAAATATTTTAAAATAGCATTAAAATAACATAAAATAATAGAAAAAATTAATAGGCGTGTTTCCTCCCTGGCAACGGCGCCATTTGAAATAGCGATCTTCATTTTCGTTGAAAACTTTGACATAAAATGTTGCGTCATTGTAATATGTCGTGTGATAGAAAATCGCTTTTCGAAGCATTTTAATTCTCAGAATCTAACCACTAAAATAGTTAGGTCGTCTCCACAGGGAGGAATTAACCTATTTAAACTAGTGAATAGTGTCTTGTTTATTAGGGAATCTCAGTGAGTATGCATACTAGTTATTACACTTCATTTTCAACATAAGTTTACCACTTATGTAATTACTTAAAAATATAGGGAGGTTTTATGTAAAATCACCACTACAGCATACATGAATCGTAATCGTAGTACTAACAAATATCATCAATATAAATCAAAACCGAACCCATTCCCTATAATCAATATCCCATACTTGATTAGTTAAGAGATAAATGCACTATTCGTCATTCAATTGAACTTGAGGGACATTAATGTAATTCTGTCTTATTATAATAAGGAGATAAATAAATGAATAGTATTCTCTACAATGGCATTATTCGTAATTACTAATAGGGGCTTTATTGTAGAGAAACAGACGAATACTTCCCCTCGTGCTCGCGCGAAGAGGAGTCGGCGGACGGTGTGGTCGCTGGTGGTGGGTCTCTGAGGTGTGGCCTTCGCAATGGTGGTGATGCGGCGACCGGAGGTGGTCGGACGTGGCCGGATGGTGGAGGAGAATGTCAGCCACGTCGACGGCAGGTGGAGTTCGCGGGCATCGTGGCAGGCTGTTGGTGGGCGCATGGGGGTCGGGGGCATGAGACAAGGAGAACGACGAGGTCGACGGTGAGTTTGGGTGCTTGCAATGGCCGTATGAAGCGAGGAGGCGGCTGCAACTTTTGGTTCCTTCACTACCGGTGGAGAAGAAGAAGATGAAGGAGAGGAGCGTGGAAGCAAGCTGGGGCGCGTCTTCGCTGGTGCACGTGGAGTGACGCAGCGTGCACGGCTGGCTGCGTGGTGCGTGAGGGCGCGCGCACGGTAAGAGGCTAGAGGTGCATAGGGTGGCTGCGCGTGTGAGGCTGTGGTTGCCTGTGGGCGTAGCTGCTTGTGGATGCGTGGCCTGCGGGTGCATGGCCATGTGTTGTCACCACATGGCCCATGCAATGAAGCTTGCACAGTGACAGAGGCTGGTGGTGCATGGTGTGGGTTCTCTGCAGGTCATGGTGCACGCGGATCTCCATAGTGCTCGTTGGTTCCACAGTGTACGTCTCCTTCACGGTGGAGAAGGTGGAGATATCCCCGCAGGGGGGAAGGAAGATCATATCATATGCTATTAAATGTAAAATTAGCGCATAAATTTAAAAGCAGGCCAAGGTGAATTGCCATATAACTCCTAATTAATTAACAACTAAGAATAAATAATTAAATAGTACTTAGGCTAAATAATAGTCCACAAGAGTGGACTTATCACTTTTTATCAAGACCCTTATGATATTTTTGACATTAAGGATGTGCAACCCTAGTACATAGCAATTGACTATCTTTTTGAGATAAACTCTAAGTGGACATATGAACCTAGTAAATCAGATCTACCCATTGTCCGCCACTTTAGTCTTGGGTTGGACACCACCAAACCGCAGGCCCGACCCCAAAAACGTAACAATCTCCGGCTCTGGGTGATTTTCATCCAGAACCTCTGAACTCTCGACTGTGGGGCATGGGTCAGCACAACAATCCGGTCCACATCTATGGACACTTGCTAGCAGGTCCTAAGATAAATATTTTTATATTGATTTTGACCTACACTTGTGAATTCTTAACATCTTTTTTTGTCTAATATGCCTAGCTGAAGGCAATAAACTTAGCACGTGTGGACATTCCATTTTCTTTGTGGAGCTGACCGGAGTTTCATGAAATTTAGGTGATATTTTGTTTATTCCGCCCTTTTCATGTCTTTATTTCTACAATGAGGACATTGCATCATTTAGGCATGGGGGGTGGATACTTAGTCCTGAAAATATTTTGTTAGCTTCGTTGAATTTCTTTTTTTTTTTTAAGGAGAAAATTAATATGAGGAGAAGAGAACTTAGGCATTAGGAGTTGTTAACTTTAGGAAACGATACTTTAGGACCTGAACACTTATACTCTTTAGGTCTTCGGGCTCAATCAGCCCGGGTGTCCACTTAAATGTGGACTTAGTCTCGAGTCCTTGCCAAGTAATTTTATTCTAATTTGGCCAATAAATTGAGGTGATAAGTACACGACTTATCAACCCACCCTCTAATTTGAGGGGACTTTATGTGTAAGTATTTACACACTATTTGCACCAACTCACTTTTCGACGATTTTTACGAAAATTAGGTAGATGAACTTTCTAGGGTAGTCTAGCTAATAAGTTGTCGTGGGTAACAGTCCATTGACTGGTTGTCCAAAGCCCAGCTACATGACTATACTCATTCTATTACTTTTAGGTAAATCTTAGATCAGGGAAGCCACCTACTAAGAAAAGGAAAAAAGTGATACTCAACAGTAAAAATAGAGAAAAATAGAAAAAGGAGAAAAATAAAAATAGAAAAATAAACCACACTTCACCGCACGAGTATGGCTAGTAAGTTACCATGGGTAATAGCCCATTGGCTGGTTGTCTAGAGTCCACCTCAAAAAAATGCACAAATAATTCCTAAAACACTTAGAGAAGAAGCAGGGAAGTAGAATATGTTGGTGCAAGGGCACCACGATCGTCAATTTTGATGATAACAAAACACTTGTGTTTTAACATTTGCATTTGAGTTTAAGATTTCAGGATAATTGCAAATGGATACAAGTGTAAAAGACCTCAAAGCTCATGTCCATGGTGGATTGGAGGAACTCGTTGGAGGGCAA
This sequence comes from Thalassia testudinum, assembly GCA_037157565.1. Classification (NCBI taxonomy): domain Eukaryota; kingdom Viridiplantae; phylum Streptophyta; class Magnoliopsida; order Alismatales; family Hydrocharitaceae; genus Thalassia; species Thalassia testudinum. The sequence continues at coordinate 76,673,618 of JAZHRO010000050.1, forward strand.
GGAGCTTCACTCGGAGCGAAAGCTTGAAGAAGGAAGGAGATGAAGAATAAGATACGTACTCTTTTCATGTATTCCTTTGTAATTCCTTTGCTCTTTATTCCTTGTATCTAGATATATGTTAAAGAGCCTCAAAGTATCTAATCTATAGTCCTAGGAACACCTTCTAAACCCTAGGACACTTAAACAACTCTTAGAGAACTTAGAAAACTAAGATAGGCTTCAGATAGCTTGATCAGACGTTCAATCTGAAAATCAGACGTCTGATCATGGACTTTAAGATGTCTGAATGTTGTATCAGACATCCAAACATTTAGGGCTAGACTTAGAGCCTTCTGTCTATTGATTTCAGACAACCAACCTTTTGTCCAGACATCTCAGCAGATGTCTGATGACCTTGCTAGACGTCCAATCAGTAAAACGTTGGCTTAGAAAAATGATCGTTGATAAACGACCCTTGATCTTCTATCAGATGTCCTTAGAGGACCTCAAACGTCTGATAAGTGAACATTAGCCCTCAATTAAGCCAAAATCACTTCTCTTGAGGGATCTAGTTGTTTATGCCTTGGGAAATCTATTCCTACAGTTAATTAGGTTTCCGGATGTCTAGACATAGTGCCAGATATCCAACCTATCGTCTGACCCACTTTCACAAGAACCTTGTTTAGGTCTGACTCAAGTCAAGAAGGTAACCCGCCTAGAATTAGATGTCTGATTTAGTTCCTAGACATCTTATACTTCACTTCCAGACGTCTGATATTTTTCCCAGATGTCTGATGACCCTATCAAAATCATTAATGATTCTGATTGCGATTTGATTTACCTTGGGATAATCCCCAACGGCAACCTAAGGCTTCCAAAGCCTTCCTAAACCTTCCTAGGCCTTCTATAAATAGAGTACCCTTACCTTGCAAACACATACCAAGCAATACCATTTCCATATCATTTTGTGTCCAAAACACTTTAGAAGAGATCTTGCTCTCCAAACCACTGTCCACTCTTGAGAGCTTCATCTTCATTAGGCACCCGCTCTCCCACCGTCGTTACAAGAGCGACGTAGTACCGCTGCATGGTTCACGCACCCGCGTCGTCAAGCTAATGCACTTCCACCAAAGGAAAGTTTCCTAACTCCTATAGTAGCTAGGTTTAATCTTTGTGGCTCTATAGGATTGTTTTTATTACTGTCTTTGGCTGGGTATTCACTTTGCGAATTCTCGTCTCCCTCACTAGACAAAATACTCCTCGTGAAAAGGAGTAGTTTGAGGTACACTACCCTCATACAAAGTAGTGTGGTTGTAAGAGGTTCAGTCACCCTTGTTTAAGTGACTGGGTTAGTGGATTTGATCGACTAGGTCAATCGAGAAATCCTAAATCGAGAGGTTTAGGTGGTGGTTTTCACCCAGTTTGGGTTTCCACCTAAAATTCCTTGTGCATTTGTGTGTTTGTCTATATTGTGTGAGATTTCTTATATATTTCTGCATTTTATTTGTTTCACGCAAATCTCACCCCCTCCCGTAAGAATCTACAGAATAAACTAGGGAGATATACACTGGGTTCGCCCCTATATTGACCCCATTAAAAGAAAAAAAAAGTAGAGATAAAGCTACCGATTAGAAAGATAAACCTTTAGGCAAAAACTCTTAAGGTCACCTAGGGGCATAGAAACCTAAAATCAGTTTTAACGGTCGCTTAATGAGTCTATCACTTTCTCACAAGATGCTTAGCACTTAGAGTCCTTTTTGAATTTTGGGTGGGTCGGGTAGCCGTAAAAAGTCATCCCAAAACTCTCAACTCCAAAATTCCAAAAAAATTAGAAAAGAAAAAGCAAAAAAATGTATCTTTCCTTTTCAAATAAGGCGGTCTGCATTTTGGCAAATACCTGGGCACTGTTGAGTTTTTGTACTTAGGTCCTTAATTGAAATTTTCTAATGTAATCAACAAATCTTGCCTAAGTAATCAGATCCTAATTCTATTTTTACACATAGCATTTAGTTTGATCTTGCTATGGACTACTAAAAGATAGGCATGGGGGTATGATGTAAACACATCTAATTAGGATAAACTACCTATTTATGCATATTTCTAGGCTTAGATATGCATTACATATTATAAATATTATATAGCATGCATCATTCTACATTTAGAGTAGTTTGTATAAATTTTAGGTTAATTCACGTCCTTTTGTGATAAAGAGAGAAGGAGATTTATTTCGGGACCTCAAATTGATGATCCGACCATACAGATCTAATCAGGATGATGATTGGAGTCCAATATCTCCAAAATCGTCTAAATTGGAATCCCGTAGCACTGTATGCAGTCCTAAGAAGATCAATAGCCAATGGGCAATGCGACATCCTTACAGGTTTTGGATGAAAAATCCCACCATACGGATGGATCCAGAGCAACGATCGCAGTCCACCAACATAAAGATCATCTTGATCCGAGCATCGTGGCATCCTCTGCAAGTGAAAGAAGATGACGACCCAGATGCCACCACGTTGTGCCATCTAGGCCCCCCAACATAGGCCAGGAGCAACGGCAGGCACCCCTCATCATCTGCGACCTTGCACCACAGCCATTGGATCAAGATCAAATAGTTGGGATGCCTCTACATCAGCAGCACTCAACCCCTCTCGACTACCCAATATGGCAATGCAGCAGTCGCGAAGGTTACTCGCAAATTTGCGGCGCGGGTTCAATTCCCTAAGCACCCCTAACCAACCACAGAAGAGAAGCTGCCCAAATTCGATCGCTCGATCGTGGTTGAGCGGATGAGATGCAACCACGTGGATGCACGGATGAGCACGGATGCAGCCGCACGATCCAACGCCCGACCCAACGTGCGTCCTTACGCGCCATCTAATGTGATCAAAGGCACAATCTCCGCGCAATCCTCAATAGCAAGATCGTCATCCAATGGTCGTGCTTCATCCACGCCTCGCCAACTACTGCACGCAAAGGGCACGCATGCAAGAGCGCCAGTAGGCCCTTCAGCGACATTTGGGGGCCAATCTTTAGCGACACATTTGATGTTGCTATAGCCCATGGACGGATTTCTTCCTCTCCTCCTCCCCTATAAAAGGACCAACACCCATCCATCCACCTTCATCACTTCCTTTCTTTCCCTCACCACCTCCAAGGCTCTAGAGAGAGCTTGTCCCAAGCCTAGGATGCTACTCTAGAGTAGAAAATCAAAATATTTTCCCCCCTCTCACCCCCGTTAATGGAGCATCCTGTGGCCTTCCTTTCAGCACCTTTAAGAAGTAGATCCTCGCCGCAACGCCATCCTATCCCGCCTTCGTCCTCTGATGCCCTTCTCCTTCGTCTCACTCCTCATCACCTTCGTCTGAGTGCCGTCAAGGCGAGTCATCCTCCAAGGGACCATCGAGGGGGATTCTTCTCACCACTCTCTATCTTTTCGCTTTCTAGTGTAGTTTTTCACTTTCTTATCAGTAGTTGTAGCAAATACTTATTTTGAAAGTATATGTGATTGTTTCTCTCTCTTTTTCTCTCTCTCTTTCTCTGCAAGTAGATTAGATAAATATTATTTCGACCTGATCTCTTCCCTTATAAAAATACAAAAAAATTACAAAAGATAAAAACAACAAAAAGAAATAAAATCGAAGTGCAGATTTCATAAAACCAAGCGTTCACCTCCCCGTGTTTGACCTGGGACTCCCATTCAAGTTTCGGTTATAAATTTTATCTAGTTAGCGGATTTCTATGCACTACGACGACAGATTTCCAACTCAAATCTTTTCGCGTACGAAATCACACTCATTATGGGGTGATGGCGAAGCTAATGGGCATGGTAGCAGGCGAATTGGTGCAGTGGAGCGGGCGTGTGAGCTCACTGGAGGTACGTCGATGCTGGGGATGGCGGAGGTGGTACGGGCGATATAGTGAGTGACTAAAAGTCTAAGGAGTCAGGAGAAGTCAGGGAGGTAGCCGGAGTTGGAGGAGGGTATTTACGGACAAAGGGGAAGCGAGTATGGCGTCGGCTATCATTGGCTGACGTTGGAGACGAAGCGAGCTTCGGAGATGGAGACGGCAACAAGGAGAGAGTCTGAGAGCTCCTCGTAGGTATGGCGAGGTGCGAATAAAGAAGAGGAGTTTCCCTTTGCCTATAGTATGTGGCAAAGGGCGAAGACGCCAGAGGAGGAGGGTCGCTGAAGCAAGCTTGGAGAAGGTTGGAGGTAGAGGAAAGAGAGGAGTTTTTTTGGCCTAGAACTTGCTGAAGAGGACAATCGATTGTAGGAGGTCCTTTTAATGGCCTTAGGCTGAGCTCCAAGCTTAGGAAGAAGCTTGAAGAGCTCGAAATTTCTGGGAAGAAAATCCCCAGGATTCTTGCGTTCGCATGATCTTTAGGGCTTAAATTAGGCTGCATTTCACAGGAGGATGGTGCTATACTGGGATAGAATAGGAGTGGAATAAGTATAGAAGGTGTTTGGTTGGTGGGATTATAATGATTGGTGGGATTGTAATGATTAGTAAGATTGTTAATGATTGGTATGTTGGTTTTGTGAGAGATGAGAGAGAGTTAATGGGTTTTGATGTGATGGATTGTAATTATTAGATAGTATTTTTTGAGTTATATGTAGGAAAAGAGAGTATTAGTGGATTTTGATGTGATGGAAAGAGAGAATATATGTGGAAAAAAAGAATTCCTTGGAACCCGTGCACCTCCACCCTTATTCCTCTCCTAACTGACCAAATAGTGCATATTCCTATTCTAATCCTACAACCAAACGTTGCCTTAGGGTTCAAGATGTAGCTCAACCGATTAGGAAGGTTCTCAAGATCAATCCCTCCAATTTTGGAGGGATTCGGTTGAGAAATCAAAACAAAATCTCTGATTGAAGGTCGACTGCCATGGGTTCACACCTGCCATGGAGGTAGGGACTTGTTTGAAGAAAATGATGAATAGTTAGGGGGTAAATGCAAATAATTTGAAAGTTGGAGGCTTGGCTAAAATAAATAGGTCAAGATAGACTTGATTGGACCCAAATTTTGATACAAACCTAATTTGGACCCAAGGAATCTAATGGTGAAGTCAGATTTCAGTTTTGACTAAGTTTGACTAGGAAATTTGCACAGAAACCTAAATTAGGGTATAATTCCATCTGCGACTCTATTCAAGGTCAAAATGGGTTCAGATGGTCAAACTAAGGGTACTAAACCTCTCAAAATATTTTTCTGTGAATTTTAATAGGTTTAGATGAATTTTATCCTAACCAAAACCTCTTCAATTCAAGCGAGTCTGAAATTAGGATTTTATGTGTTGTGGTTCTCGAAATGCGTAAACCCCGTTTCTAACAATACTGACCTACCTTTTGGACTTTTAAGCTCATTTGAACTTCATTTAGCCTCTAAGTGACCCCGTGATTAATCTGTGTTTGAGAAGCACTATTAATATTGCATAATTAACCCTGATTTCCTATTTTCCTCTCAAATCAGAATGACATGGAATTACGGCCCTCAGATAATTACGTAGGAGCATTTATTCATAAAATCTGACTAAAAATGGCTAGTTACGGCCTATGATGGTATTCCCATCAATGCTTCAAAAGAAGAGGGAGTCTGGAGAAGCTTGAAGGTCTGAAGGGAGATGAGAAGATGCCTCTAGATGGGAGCTCTAGGGTCCTTTTCATAGAAAATATGAGGGCTAAAGTTGGTATTTGGGCCTCGAACTCGTGCAACAACTTTGGATCGATAAGATCCATCGATTGGGAGATCAACGGATTAAATTATACTTCAAAAGAACCTCCAACACGCCTTTATGCATGCACCGCACAAGATGGCGATACGTGGCAGCCTTTTGGCCACCCGATCCTGATCCGCGCCACTTCTTTTGATTTCACGTGCGCGCGCCTTTCAATTTTGACTGCACCACCTTAAGAGTGTGCGTGCATTGGGCATTAGGTCACGTGTCGCCTAGTGCATTCATCGGCACCACCTAATCCAGTGCCTCTCCACGCTCCACGCATTCACTTCTGCATAGCTCAATTGAAATCATGTGGCTCAATTTCGCTTGCACTCGCCACCTCTCTGATTTTACCCTCTATACGTCTCGACCTGGCGTCTCACACTCGTCTTCAAGTGTGGTAATCACCATTCTACGCTCTCGGATGGTCATGTTTCTTATTTTTGTGTGCGGCCGTCCTCAACCGTTGGATGATGATCCAACAGCTGAGACAATCTCCTCGTAGATTAGGCGCAGGTGATGCGGCGACGTGACACTCTTGTGGCTATTGGATGACGATCCGATGACCCACAATGCGATAGAACTCCTTCAGTGATGGTGGCGGCAGCATTGGGTGGTTATGATGGCTCCATGTGGTGCCATTGTGGCCATCCATCTTTATTTTGTAGATGGTGTTGTAGGGCTCCGATCGAGTTGATTTTTACGCTGTTGGACTGCGATCATTGATCTGGATCCATCCGTACGATTGGATTTGACATCTGAGGTTTGAATTTTTTCCACCTTGCCTCTTGGCCTTTGCTCTTCCATAGACTTCAAAAGATGATACGGGCATCCGATCAAGATGATCTCAGAAGTGTTGGACTCTCGTCGTCGTTCTGAACAGATCCATATGGTTAAATTCCTCATCCGCGGGCCTGAATTACCTACAATTATTATTACATATCAATTAGAACATAATATAGCATTATTATTCGTAAAGCTAACAAATCAACTATGATGCAAAATATGATGCTCATGCATACATTATTCCTAAGTTTAGCTAGGATCTAACTTAATTCTGGTAGATTATGACCTATGATTGTTGCGCAATCAAGGTATTCTTGCAACCTAGCCTCATTCATCACATTTAGGTCTCTCCTTACTATTTTTTTTTCCAATTAAGAGTAGTGCCACTAGAGGGCATATTCTATTCAAATTAGGACTAACCACCACAGGTCTTAATTATGCCCTAAAATCCAAGTTTTTAACATTAGATACCAGCAGGAATTAATAGCTTCCATTCCATGGGTACTAATAGGAATTTAATTACTTCGATTAGGTTCCTAGTTCTCATGGAAAAATTCTGTGTGAAACGGGACCATATACCTCAAATTGGACATCCAGCAAAAGGTGTCAGATGTCAGATTATGCAGTTTAAGACGTCTGACACAAATCTCAAATGTCCAGAATCATCAACCAAGGAGACCCACTCCACACCAATAGAATTGGGCATCTGACTATTCCCTTAAACATCCAGAGACCAGATTGGACATCTAACAATAAGCCCAGACATCCAAGGAATGGCATCCCACACCTAAAGTTGTAAGCAGCTATAGGTGACCATCTGATTTCTTGGCTAAACATCCAAGCAAGAACATTGGATGTCCGATGAATATTTCAAACATCCAATCACAATGCTTAGACCCTGTAACTACAACCAAGTTGTAAGGACGTCTAAACCAAGAGATCAGACAACAAGATTAGGGCTATCAGACGTCTAATGAGTCCATTAGACATTTGATAACCCACTCAAAACCATTTCTAAGTTCTAATCGAATTTTCTTATCAAACAAACACCACACACAAATAACCCTAACCCAAACAACCTTTGTTTACAACCCAAACTCGATCTAAAACACATAAAACCACATGGTTTCGTGGATCTTATCATCAATCTTGACACCAAAAGGAAACCCTCAATTAGAAACTCACTAGGATTTAGCCCAAATCTAAAGCATGATCCAACCATTTCACATGCAAGCATGGATTTGAAAACCAAGACATTCTTTCCACTATTTCTAATCATAGATACAAGAGAATGGATCAAGAGGAGAAACCCTACCTCAGATTCAGCTTGTCTCTTCCTCCTTGCCTCGCATGCAGCAGCAACAGTAGCTGCAACGGCAGCAAACGCAGCTACAGCAGCAGCACTCCAACGGCAGCAGCAACGGTAGTGGCTACTCCTCCTCTTCCCCTCCCGTCCACGCCATCCATGCTAGCTGCAAGAACACCAGCAACAACAACAGCAACAGGAGCTTCAGTAGCGTTAGCAGCAGCTGCAGCACCAATAGTGACGAGGACGGTAGTAGCAGTAGCTACATCGTCGGTAGCAGCTGCAAAGTCCAGCGTCGCAGCAACAACAACAGCTGCTGTAACTCCTTCAGCCTCTCCAGCAACAGTGATAGAGGTAGCGGCTGTGGTGACAGCCGACGATGTGGAGGTCCGGTAGTTGGAGGGTAAGATGGTGGGGGAGCTCTCCCTTCCTTTTTTCCTTTCTCTCTCTTCCTTTCTCTTGTCGGGGAGCAAAAGAGGAGGAGTGCAGCTAAAGGATACGTAGGGGAGGGTGGCTTCTCAAAGAAGGAATAAAAGTTAGCTTCTTAAGGAAGTCAAAAGATAAATAAATAAACAAAAATGGAGAATTTAGAAAAAGAGTCCCACAACTTTCATTTTTTTACCTTTTGTTAACAATTAAAAGGTTGTACACTTAATGATGCCTCTTAATCAATTATTAGGTGACCATTTATGGTTTTAATTAGCCCACTAAGGTTATTACAATTTTAGGCCCATACACTTTGTGCCATTTGTTAGATCTAATCCGACGGCTTATTTTCATCCTTCTCTATCACGTACCTCTCAGAACCCATCCAAGCCCTTCATCCTTAACGGCTCTCACTTGCAATTGCCGGTCACTCCTGAGCTCCTTTACCCATATAAGGACACCCGCAAGTGCCTTGCACAAGGATTTGTCCCATCTAGTATTCCCCTCTCCTTTCTCCACCATTTAGTGATAGAGGTGGCACACCTCTTCCCTCTTCGTTCCTTGTTCCTAAGGATTACATAACTCCTGAGAGTGAGCTTTGGAGCACCCTCACTTGAGCTCTTCATCGCTCGAGCCTTCCTCTCTTCATCGCCTCGGCCACCAGCCCTAGTTTCCCACAAATCTCGTTCTTCCAGTACTTTAGGATTTACAACTTTAATAGATTAGATTTACATGTTTTCTAGATTAGTTAGATCATTTAGATTAGGATGTGTTGTTCAACTATGTTAGATTAGGCATAGTTTAGCTCTAGCTATTAGTATCACTCAATCAGGCCTCTCTGATCAATTCAGATCAGAGAGGCAAATTCGCCCTATCATTTCAATTCATAACTCTCCCCCTACACCTCACCATTGCTTCTTACTATTTTCCTTGATGATTTAATCACCAATTCTTCTTCTCCATCAGAACTACATTGAGATCTGAAGCTCTATAGCTTCTAGATCTAAAGGCACGCCAATCCACTAGAGGGCTATCCCATCCACTCCATCAGATCACAATAGTCCTCCATGCAATTTAAATTGAACATAATTTGCTCGATGGATTTGGATTTGGTTTCCAATTATGATTGAATGATTAGATACTCAATTTGATTTTAAATGGTTTTAATCAAGTCAATTAAACCTTTAGAGTTCCAATTGGATGTAATGCGGTGATTCTGATGGGTCATGATTAGATTTTCATTCTCAGATGAGCTCGTGCCCAATTTTCATAGCTGACA